>RJWH01003219.1:0-10523 GCA_004363575.1 Solenodon paradoxus | reverse complement strand
TCTTTCCTTACTGGATGAGCTTAGACCTGCAGCCCCCCAGAAAGTCACCCTCCCATAGTGTCCTTCAGTGCCTCCCCTGGACAGGAGTTGGTGGTCTCTGGAGTGGGAGGGAAATCTCAGATGCAGTCGTCCAGCTGGAGCTCCCCACCTGCAGGCCAGCCTAGCAGCAGCCCACCGCCTTCCTGCCCCCAGCCTGCCACAGGCCCCATCTCCAGGCTGAGCTTCCTCCAAATCACAGGGTCCCACTGCAGGTCAGCAGCTGGGAAAACAAATCCAGAGGCACAGTGGGCCTGCTTCTCTGTTCTCTTTCCTCTACAGGTATAGTTTATTGGGCTGGGAGCACACACGAGCACAAACACATGCACACATCCCACGTGTGCACACACCTCACAAGTGTGCGTGCATCACGCGCATCACAAGTCCATGTACCCTCTTCGCACATATCCAGCACTTGGCTGCTGACACCAATAAAACCAAGAGCTCAGCAGCACTCTGGAAGGCCTGGACTAGCCGCCATACACACCCAGTGGGTCTGGGTAACAGTTTTGCCACCTAGGAGTCAGGGAATTTGTCAGTTGGCAGATTTTCTGTGCTTTAACCTGCCTGTCTAGAAAACCTGCCCGGCCTGGTGAAGCTCCACCCTGAGAATTGTGTCCTGTGCAAATTCCCAGGTGAACAGACAGTCACTGGCCACAAGTCATGCAGCAAAGATGACAAGTGGCTGAATCCCCAGCCCAGCTCGGTGCGGCCCCTTCCCGGTCACACAGACGAGGGGGGCCTCCTTACACGCTTGTTGTCCGCAGGGCTGTGGTAGAACTGGGCGATGACGGCGCTGCTGCTATTACCCACGCCGAAGTTCAGTTTCTCTGAGATTTTCTTGAAAGACCTGCCATAGTCGTAGGACACATACACCTGGAAATGGAGGGGAGGGGAGAGAACTGGTGAGACACGTGGCCGAAAGATCTGTTCTCAACCTCTACACCCACACGCTTGCTCAGGGTCAGTGGTCCCTGATGTCAGGACACTGTAGCTGTGAGCACCACAAAGAGAAGCAGGCTCGCCTCTGTCCCCAGCAGGAGGGGGCAGAGCCCCACGCTGCTCTGCGGAACACACAGACCTCTTTTCTGAGGCCAGGTCCCAGGGGGAGTGCAGAACGAATGGCTGGAAGGACCGGTGACCTTCTCAGCACGGCCGGGTAAAGTGTTTAACCCACTGCATCCAGAGGCACAGAGAATGTGGTTATCTGAGCAAAGGCCACAGGATTTGTTTTGCCATCTGTTGAAATATTCCCCAAAGGAAATCTAATCCTTCATCCCTCTGTTGGGAAGTTTTGTCCCTGCGGCATTCCAGAAGGTAAAAAAAAAAGGAAACGCTTCGAGTGCCCGTGGGGTAGCCAAGAGTTGCCAAGAGGGATATGAAGTGATGAGCTAGGTGCAAAGGTGAGCAGGTGGGGCCGTCAGTCTGGAGCTGGGAGATACTGAGCGTGGGAGCAGCAGCCCAGTCTTCACCTCCACAGACCATAGTAAGAGAAGAGTGACGTCAGTCCCGAGTACGTAGCCAGGGCCGTACCTACCCAACTACTCAAACAGGCTCAGGAAGTTCTCACCACCAGCCTATGCGGCAAATGCAATTTTTAACCTCATCTCACAGGCGAGACAAGAGGGCAAGCCTCCTTTAGTTACTTGCCCAAGTAACAGAATGCAAACAGAGTGGGATTCCCACCCAGGCTGCCTGTTTCCAAAGCCAGAAATCTCAAAACCATCACACCTCAGGTCCTGACGCGAGGGCTGCAGGACGACGTCAGATATTTTTGTACCTACGCTTGACAACGTGTGCAACAGAAAATTGAATCCGTGATCTATAAATAAGTCTGATCAACGAATGTATTAATACTCCTAAAAGGGGGTGGGGGGGCAGGAGATTCCGAGAGGACAGGGAACGTCTGACTAATCCCGAACGTGAATCGCTGTCCTTCCTTGCCCACTGACTCGACAGCAAACGTGTTGGGAGGGTCTGACATGACCAGACACTGTGGAGGCAGTGGCCATACAGAAGTGGGCTTCAGACCTGGCATGGGGACCTGGAAAGGTCCCTAAACAGTGGACTGCTCAAGGCACAAGGCACAGATGGGTTGGGGAGTGCAGCGGGCTAGCGTTTATGGGTGTCACCATTACAAGGGCAGACAGAGCCTCTGCAATCTCTGGGTCACCCTGGAAGAAGCCCTGTTACCAGCACACACGAGACACGGCGTGTGTTCCCATGACCAGAAACAGAAAACTGCTTCAGAAAACCAGCAGACACGCTGAGGGACAAAGAGGCCCAGTAATAGTTCCCACTTCCATTTTTCTTGCCAAGAATGGACATGAAGAGTCTTCTTAGGTTCAGCAGTCACACGTAGCAAACTAAGAGCTTCTCAAAAAGGGAACCCAGGCCCCTTCCAGCTCCAACATCCAGAAATGGGTGGTCTACTCTGAGTCTTCTCTTTAGAAGTACAAAGGTGATACCAAATTCCCGTTAGGAATTTGGGTTTCAGTATACAGTACCTTTCTGTACCTCCTATCCCTTCACCTTTATTTATTTTTTTTTTTTAGAGGAAGGAAACAGGCAGGAGTGAAGGCAAACAGGCAGGCAGACAGGAAGAAAGAGGAAGAAGACTCATTTTTACTCATTTATTCATTCATCTTGTTTGTGCCTCATGGCCGGGTCACAAACCTGAGTTCTTGGGATGTATGTGAACTGCACCTCAGCTGCAGACTTAACACCTGAGTCACCAAGATGCACCTCTTTGTCTTTAAAAATTCTGTATTTGCCTCCTTCCATATACCTGGAGTCTAGTAGGTGCCTAGCTAAGATTTCAGAAATAAGGAAGTATCATTATAAAGCAGACAGAGGATATGAGTGAGTCCCAAAATGCATAAAAGAGAATGATGAATGAAGGGTAACTGAGGGAATAAAAACCCAGACCCAGAGAAGTTAATAACTGGCCCAAGGTCACAGTGCTAGAAAGTGACAAAATTATGACAGGTTCTATCAATCCCAAACCCAGTTGTCTTTCCACTTTTGCACGTTAACCTCCTAAGAGAAAATTCTCTCCCATATGCACGTGGTTTTCTGTTGAAGAAGGTCACACGCTGAATCTGTAAGCCTGATAGTAGAAGGAACGCTGGATGCAGGAAGAAAAGACCGGCTTTAGAGAAGCAGAGGGCCCTTCTGAAGGTCAGAGCTCCAGCTGTCATTTCACACACCAGGTGACAAACCCATAGCTTTGGGTCTTCTGTTACTGGAAATCAAGAGTATGGAAGGTTCCCCACGGTCCCAATGCCCCTGAGAGCTCTCAGAAACATCTCATCAACCTTTCTTCCCTATCTAGGCTGCTCAATTCCAACACTATAGTTTCATCCTAGCCTCCTAAGCTTTTCCCCCAGTTGATGGACAAAGGTCCTAAGCTCCTGCAATCTGAGGATCGCTGTGAACAGGATTCACTTTGCTCCACGTGCGAGTCCAGAAAAGGCCTCCACCGGTGTTCCAATCCTGCTAAGTGGGCTGCTGGCCTCCTGCTCCCACACTGCACCCGCATCGGTGCATTCTGGGCGGGGCTGTCTGTCCTTTATGACAACACATAGCGCTGACTCACTGCCCACTGAGATTTCCAGGTGAATTTGGGCAAACACCCAGGACTCGCTCATCCGGTGCTTCTATAATTTGTTTTTCATCCAGACACAGGTCTCTGCACTAATTAGTCCTCTCTGGCCTCAATATGACACTGCTCCTTAAAGAACAAATTCAGCAGGGGAGGGGCTCGGGGACAGCTAAAGCAGCCGATGCGATGCCTGGCTTCCCTATCAGGATGGTCCTTCAAAGAGAACAGTTTTTAATTCTTTCCCCTGTACTTCAAAATCGCAGAATAAGGAGAAGAGGGGGAGGTGCTGGAGGAGGGTCAAAATGTACAGAAAACATCTCAGTATCTGGCACCGTCCTGTGTCTTGAGCAGCAATATAGGTCCAAATGCAGGCTCCGACTCAGGCAGTCTGGGTGAGACCGAGATTCTGCATTTCTAACCAGCTCCCAGAAACACTCCCGAGGCTGAGCCACAGACCACTCGTCAGGCAGCAAGGTTTTACAAGCACTGTCTCCCAGATGGATGAGAAGACCAAGAGAAGGTTAATGACTTGGCTCAAGGTCAGACGACTAGTGAAGGTCAGAGTCAGGACTCAAACCCAGGCATTCTGAGGGCAAAGCCCAAAGTCAACTGGACACAAAACTTACACGTTTTGCATGTTCACCCATCCCAGCCCTGCTCCTCCTCCTCGGGTCACTCCTCGGGGAACCATCGGTCACAGCCAGGCACACAGGCAGGGAGTCCAGCTGGTGCCAATACCTTCCTGGCTGACCTGGTGGAAACTAGGTCTGCAGAGCCCTTTGGCCAATTACACTGTGCAGGAAGATGTGTCAGGAGAGGCCAGAAACAAAGGGTGGGAAGGGTGGAGGTAAAGAACATGTATTGTTTCTGTTCATCTAGCAGACACATCCCAGAAAGAGACGGGCCCTGCAGGGGCCATTCTTCACACAATCACACCAGCTACAAGTTCATCAGGGTGCGATTCTTGACGTCTCTTCTGTTTAAAAGCAAACCTCCTGGGCTTCCAGCTTCCAGATCCTTCCCCTTTTAGACAGTGAATATGCATGAGTTGGCCACTGTCCAACACGCTGCCGCTCCTATTTGTCTGGGCTCTTTCCCTCCTGCACTGGCTGGCGACAGGGCCGCCATGCATGCAGTCTCCTCACAGAGAATATGGATTGTCGCCACTCTGGCACCATCAACCCCTGCCTCTGAGTCATAATTTATTTTTGCATTAGCTTTGCACGTCGGAACATCTCAGTTACATCTTTCTGCCAATTCTTTAATGTAGGTTGTATACACAGGGGGAGAGGGGGCTCTCTGCCATACTCTATTTATTTTCTCTGAGCATTAAGTATCTTTCCATTTAATCTCGTCATATATTTCATTCCAGAATAGTTTATCACTTCAAATGTTCAATGGGTTCTTAGTAAGATACTCTCACACATTTAGACAGAATGAGACTGCGTTTGGGTAGAAAGGCCATACCAAAAGCAGCTGGTTTGCCCAGAGCTTAAGGTGGGCAGTCTCGGAATGTGGGACTCTGGTCTGAAATCCAGCTGGTTGCCCTCCATCCTCACAAACACTGAGTATGTGCTCAAGTCTGAACTCCCTTCAGCCCCGACATGCCCACAGACATGCTGAGTGACCTCGTGGCCATCACAACGTCTCTGGGCTCCTGTTCATCCAGCAAAACCATAAAACCATGGCTAAGACCCTTTATCTAGCATGCGAAAAAATATCATCTAGGCAAAGAAATGTTTAAAGCCTAAGAGCCATAATGCATAAAAACCCTAAGAGGCGCTGTCAGCACTAGAGGTCACAGGGCCATTTTTTGCTCAAGACTGTTACCAATGGGCAGTGATTCAGCTGAGTTTGCACACAGGTGCTGACGGACCCTCACAGGGCCAGCAGGCACCCGAGGCTGCCGTCTGTGCTTGCAAACCCTGAATGCGTTGAAAAACAGGCCAAAGTCATTGCTCCAAACAAGCCACACCCGAGATCACAACACACAGACTGGCTGACGGCTGCGAAAGACAGCAAGACAGATCATTCTAGCCGGCCCTCTGCCCGCCCTGTCTGTGACTGCCTTGAGTCAATCCACAGGGAAACAGCCCCTGGACCCCGCTGAGGCTCCATGCCTGGAGCACAACCGGTCCAGACAGTGGGCACAGAGGAGGCCCATGGAGACCAAATCTGTACTCTAGAACTACAAGCACACACCGCAGGGTGATGTCAAGTGCTAAGAAATTATTGGGAGGCTTCCTCCAGCCAGAGCGGAGTAACTAACAGTCCACACCCTGGTTTTCTGTCCACAGATTCATCATCATCCCATCAGACCGTGATTGAAGGCAGACCCTTCTTCACTTCTGGGAGTCTGGAGCCAGGACTGCAGACTTGAGACCCCAGGGTCAGGTCTGAGCATCATATATGGTTTGCTTGGCCAGCACGGGGTTTGTAAAAACTATACACTATCTGCCAACTTGTAAGATTCAGCGATTTTTTCATGTAAAACTCAAACCACTGAGTTTCTCTTGAAAAATCAGAAGAACTGGCACAACGGGGCCAGGCCTCCTCTTGACAGTCAGAGTTGAGAACCTACCGCAGTCTCCTCAGAAGTACCTACTCACCAGAACACTGAATCCTTTCCACTGTCCTAATGTCCCTCAGACACTGAGGTCAAGTATCAATCACCACATTCAAATTAAGACAGGTGAATGTTTCTTGAACCTGTACCCTTTATCGAAAGTGGGAAAATGACACCCAGTCCCAGGGACCACATACTCCAAGAAAAAGGAGACAGGTCACCTTTCCCTGTGACGCTAAGGAGTGCTGTAGTCATGGCAGAGCCCTGCCCCTGCCCATAACCTGCCTGTCCTCATGCAGTTTGTAAGGCTCAGTCTCCAGTCTTCAGGCACCTCACCTATCAAACATCATAAAAAGCCGATGGTGGAAATTAAGAATGATTATTAAACTAACAGCTGAATGGACTCCAATGAATAAACCTAAACTGGTTAGGAGAAATGAACAGTTAGAGCCCATCATGTTCTGCCCAGGAATTTAGTTGAGTGGATGCAATGATCAGATCATATTCTGTCGCTTCACAAAAGCACCCACAATTCACACGGCCTATTTCCCATACTGACCACACAACCCCATGCTCAGCAAACGGCACAGATACTATTTCCTAGCCAGTCTTCTTTGCCTGATCATTCATCCATCCATTCACTAATTACCCACTATTTCTTCTGGCATGATAACCCCAAGGATTGGAAAGGGGGCTGCTGGCAACCCCAATACTCACATCACTGCTCTTGGGTCGCGCCAATGCCAGGCTGTCCCGAGCTAAGGAGACGATCACGTTGCTTTTCTCTCCGGCCCAGTGTACCACCATCTGATTGTGGGAATCATTCAGACTGACCTGGAAGAGACGACAGCAACCCCAGAATCAGGACCCGTGGTGAGCCACACACAGAAGCACTGCACATCCAGGTTCTCTCCTCCGTTCTCACTCAGAAGTGACAGAGATGTTGAGGTCTTGAACAGTGGGCCAGGCGTCTATTTTCCCCCTCTGTTATTCCTCCAGACTCAATTTCCCCAGGAGAAAACACTAGTCCCTGGGAGGCTGAATGTAACCGAATTTCAGAAAAATTTTCAAAGGCTTTCACTGGCATAACCAATGACTGCCTTTTCTTTTCTTTCTTGCTTTATTTATTTTTAGAGGAAGTAAGGCATGAATGAAAGAAAGCAGGCAGGAGAGAGGAGAAAGAGCATTTATCTACTTAACTATTCGTTTTGGTTGTGCATCTTTTCCCCACTGCCCCAGGTCACAAACTCAGGTCTTTGGGCTTTACATGAGCTACGCTGGAGATGCAGACTTAACACTTGAGCCACCAGAGCATGGCAACTTTGCTTATTTTTGTCCTTTGAGAAACCAATCTTGGGTCTTTTTCATCTTATTCCATAGACGACATTCTCCATAGACATACACTTTTTTATTTTTTTAAGAAGAAGCAAGGCAGGCAGACAGCAGGCAGGTAGGAAGAAGCATTTTATTTAATTAGTTGTTCAGTTAGTTATTTTCCCAGGCCATACATCTAGGTCCTAGGGCTTTACGTGAACTGGACCCCAGGCATAGGCTTAACCCCTGAGCCGCCACAGCGTGCTGAAATACATAGTCTTAAGGTTTGAAACCAAAGCAATGAAACCTCTCCTATATGCTAAAAACAAAAAGGTATACAAGCCACAAAGACCACACATTTTTAAGTCTCTGTTCAAACTGGTGCTTTCTCTGGCCTGGAGCTGATGTTACACATCCTTACTTAGTAGTGAGGAAAAAGAAGAGGAAAACACAGTGCAATCTTATTCAATTCTGAAGTATCAATAAGGAAATATTTTCCAGGACTCCACAGAAATGACCTTTGAATTATTGTTAAGAGCAGGTCCCAGACTTACGGGGCCCCATGAACCTATAAAATAAAAATAAATCAGGAAGGCCAACAGGGGAGGGGCTGGCCACTTCTCTTTTGCCAGGTAAGGACAGTAACAAAGGCCACTGTGTTCGAGCTGGACTGGCTGTCCTGTTTCCTAAGGACACAGCAGACTCCGTGCAGCGGGGTTGGATGGGGGCTGAGGGCTGCAGGGTGGTCAGCGCTTCGCCCCAGGCCCTGAACAGCCCTGTTTTCTTTCCCTCGCCGCGGCTGCATTCAGAGGAGCATTCAGAGGACTCGAGTGCCCAAGGTCCCTGAGAGAGTCCAGTCACAGCCGGAGGAGCTGTCCCCGAGGAGGAGGCCTCCACGAACCAGGAAAGCTCACTCTGCACTGTGCTAATTGGGAGGTATGTTTATACCGTGCTGCGTCTGTGCCCACCAGGGCGCAAGCCCTCCCGAGCAGCTCTAAGCACGCCCGTGTTGTCAAGAAAGGATATTTTCTTTCTTTTTTTTAGAGGAAGGACACAGGCATGAAGGAAGACAAGCAGGCAAGCAGGAAGGAGGAGGAGGAAATAGCATTATTTACTCATTATTCATTCATTCATTTTTTTCCTTCTGGTTATTTCCTGACCCTGGCCCTGGCTTGGGGCTTGGGTTATGTATGGACTAGGCTGGCCAGAGCCACAGACTTAACACCTGAGTCACCAGGTGCACCAAGAAAAGATATTTCACACTAAAGCCTGAGGAAGACTACACTCTCCGAGTAAAGAACCTTTCCTTTAGATCGCCTCTGCTTTATGAAAAGCTCACTCCCTCACTGTCATTTCAACAGCTTCCCACACATCTCACTACTATGGGAAGAGCAAACTGATGTCCGCTCTCACAAAACCTGAGAGCTGCCGGGAATTCTCAGATCAGGACCAAGCCCCCCAAATGCAGGTGCTCCCCTCTAGCTGAGCAATGTCTGGGAGAAGCCTGTTCCACTGGCCTCTGGAGCCTCAGCTGTCTCTGGCTCATGCGGGGAGAGGGGACCAAGCTTCCAGCTCCAAGCAGCCTCGCACAGCCAAGCTACAGTTCCAGCCTGACCTGGGACGAGAGCAAAGGACAACGAAACTGACTGCCCCCCACTCATGGCCAGTTTCTGGCAATAGAGACCCTCCCTACCCCTACGTGCCTGCTCAACCCACTCCTCCAGGAGGTCTCAGCAGTCACAAGGGACAAGGGAGACACCTGCCACCAACTTGGCAGACAGACCCACAGAGAAGCTAATCCTTAATTACTCTGCTTCATGTCTGAAGCACCTGCATCCACTTTAATTTAACCCAGGATCTAAACTTCTTTGGAAAATATATGAAATGAAACATCTTTTAAGAAAAAGACCCTGATATTTTTTAAGGAAACTATGTCATTCCAAAATATCCCCTCTTGTTTCCAAAGAGGGAAGTCCAGGATTGACAGACAGGGAGGCAAATAAAATAAAACAAACAAACATTGAAACAGAGAATATAACCAGAATTCTACAGGGAGAAAGCAACTAAGGGATCTCTTTCAGCCCCTGAAGCCTTCCTCCAGCCTCCCTCCCCTCTCTTTCCAGCCCACACCTGTGGAAAAATCTGGAAGCATCTGGATGCCCTGGGAATTCAGGCTAAAAAAAAAAAACAAAAAAAAAAAAACCTTGCCCTTAGAAGCATGAGGGGCACAATAAAAGAAATCAATGTATCATCAATACAGTAAAGAATTGGGGTTCTAGAATCGACCAGGTTCATCCAAGATCTGGGATCAGAAAGTCGCCAGCCTTCAATGTGGGTGGGTATCTCCAAAAATAACCAACAAAATGGACCCCACAGGTGGCAATCAAATCACACTCTGAATAGGTTGCAAACCCTTCACGGAGTGGGAAGGTCTAGACACAACTTGCCAAATCATTCTGCTCAGGACATGTGAGGTTGGTGGGGCCCTGAACCAGTCCTCAGGGGACAGGGGAGACACCAAGGTTGCACACAGAATACCTAAAGGCTTTCCTACCAAGGAACCGAAGAGGCACACTTGGAAAAAGATCTTTGTTGAAAAAAAAAGACTTTTATGAGATGTTCCTTTATTCCTATGAGCAGACTGTAAAAGAGCAGCCCAGTAGGAAA
This sequence comes from Solenodon paradoxus, assembly GCA_004363575.1. NCBI lineage: Eukaryota > Metazoa > Chordata > Mammalia > Eulipotyphla > Solenodontidae > Solenodon > Solenodon paradoxus. Next base: position 336 of record RJWH01003219.1, on the reverse strand, counting down.
GAAAAAAATCCCTGACAAGAAATGCTCATCTGAGGGTCTCTGGGCACCCGCACAAACGGCCCGGCTGGTCAAGTGAGTAACTGTTCAGCCCGAGTCATCCAGGTGCCTGTGTCCCCAGGCCCAGGGTCAGCCAGTGGAACAAGCACCCCAATAGCAGGTGGAGTCAGCAAGCCAGGGGGTGATTTCATGAATGCAGACACATTCTGCACTCAGCTTGCCCTACTCCTCCCTATCTCCCCAGTCTCCATCTCCAAAGGCCTCACTCCTGCCCCCTCCCCCCAGAGGGGAAGTTCAAGCTGGACCTCCCCCTCCCCTCTCTCCCTCCCCCTCCCCTCT
>RJWH01003218.1:59360-168707 GCA_004363575.1 Solenodon paradoxus | reverse complement strand
AAAAATAAATAAAAATTCAGATTTCCAACCTCCCCGGAAGAATGCATTGTTCTGGCGAGCCTGCCCGTTCTCCCACTGTGTGCCTCCTACACAAATCCACCGAATGCCTGACAGTAAAGGGTGTCATTGAAAAGCTCTACTTATGAATCCAAGTATTATTTCGGATACTGCTGTTTTTATAAGGAGGGGCACAAGCTACTTCTCTCCTGTTTACCACAGTTCCCCTGAATCTATTCAGTTAATTACGTTTTCTGTGTTTGTTTATTTCCATTTCCTACCACCAATTATCACCTTCCTACCATGACAACTGGAAAAGAGAATGCTAATTAAGGTACCACTAGGAAAATAGCTTACTATTTATGTCTAATTGCCTGATCACATAATAATGATGATGTATATCCTTAAATAAACCACAGATCTACTTCACAACATTTCACTTGACTGTGTCAGCATGTTCTCTGCATGATCAGCTTGCGTTCTCTACATGGACAAACATGAGAGCAACTGATATGTGGAATGGTCAGCTCTGCCTGGATGAGAGAGAGAGAGACAGAGAGAGAGGGAGAGGGAGGGAGGGAGGGAGGGAGAGAGAGGAAAGGGGAGAATGTTGGGGGGCATTGGTGAATGTGGGAGGCCTGGATAGACACATTTCCCTTTTTTTTGATGCTAAGGCAATGCAGTCTGTAACATAGTTACACCTTTGCTTTAAGTGTCCTGAGCTGTTGTCCTGTTTCCCAAGTGTGTCCTGGCCTTCCTTCTGCAGGGTTAGGAGACCCTTCTAGCGCACCCACAGCCGCCCCCCACCCCCCGCCCATTATGCCTATCACTCTCATAGCACGGTACCATAATGACTCCCTCTGAGTGTCCCACTTAGAATTTGAGCCTTAATAGTGGAGACAGTCTTTTTCATGATTATAGTCCCACTTGTAGCCAGTCCTTGAGAAAGATCCAGAAATACAGCACCCATCAACCTTCATTATTATAGAGAATTTTTTATTTTGCACGCTCCTGAATGAGGCATGAAATCTTTATACCTACAGATAGTATGTGATCTTTTCATAAAAAGTACATTCGTTTTCTGGTGATATTTCATGTTCCTGGTCTCTGCTTCTCATCTCACTGACCCGGTAAGGTCTCTGTCTTTTCATCACAAGGCTCCTTATTCACCACTGCCCAGAAGAGTTTTATAGACATCTTGTCTCTGTTCTCCGCTACTGGGAGCAGGGCCTCAAAATGACAATCAATTCATTTGGCTAATTGATCTCTTGCTGTCTCTCCACTAGCTTCCCAGTGTTGGCCCAACTGCAGGCTGCTCCCCAGCCCCCTCCAGATTCCTCCTCAAGTCGGCGACTGACCTCTGACCTGCGTGCAAAGGACAGTGATTGGACAATGTCTGTGTTCGTTGGACCAGCTCTACTCTGGAGCTGAACGCTGCCCCTGCCAGGTCCTGGCTCACAAATGGCCAGAAAGTAGACGGACCTTGCCAAGTGCTCAAAGCTGGGGTGCTTTAGTCCACGGGTTGCTGAGGAGAGTCTTTCTGGGCAATTACTGGACCCCCTGTTGGTCTCAATTTCAAGGCCTAGAAGAAAGGATGTTGATTATGAAAGCCTATGTGGCATGATTTCTGGGACCCCAGGAACCTCCCCACCCCATTCACTCCCCAATCTCTTCTGTCAGGCCTGAAATTTCTCTCATTGCCAAAACTTCCATTAACCACGTAGAGCCAAAATTTTAAAACATCCAGGAACAGCTAAAAAATGTGAACACAAATCTTTTATTGAAGTATAACATTAATACATAAAAAGCATGTGTTTTAGCTATAAATGAAACACTCATATAATGAACACTAGGATAAAAAAACAGAGCTTTATAATTTCCCCAGGAGTGCCTAGTGCCTCCTTCCAGTCTCCTTCCCTACAGTCACCAGGGAAACCACACATATATCACTTTGACTTCAGTTGTTTACATAAATGCATTATGTCTTATGTACTTCTTTCACTAAGTATCATAAGTATGAGATTTATCCATCTTGTAGTTTGTTCATTTTCATTGATGTTTAATATTCCACAGCATGAATAAGCCACATTTTCTTGAACTATTTTAATGATCATTTGAATTGCTTCCAGCTTTGACTTATAACTAGTACTGTTATGAACTTTCTAGTTCAGATCATTTGCTGGACATATGCACATTATCCCACTGGAAATACATGAGGAGTGGAATATATGATAGACTATATGGCAAGCAATACTGGACACCTTTTCCAAGGTACTTCTACCAATTTACACTCTTCTCAACAACATCTAAGAATTATAGTCAAGCCATATCTTCATCAGCACTCTCTCTCTCTGGCACTTAGCCATTCTGGGGATGTATTAGCATACATTGTGCTCTTCATTTGCAATTCTCTGATAGCTCTTAAAGAGGAGCACTTTGTTTTATGTGCATTGGCCATTTGGATATCTTTCTTGAATTCTCTGTCCAAGTCTTTTGCTAATTTTTCTATTGGGTGTCTGCCTTTTACTTAATGACTTCTAGTTCCTTATTCTTATAATTTGGTGAATACACACATTGCAGATATTTTATCTCATTTGCGGTTTATTTTTCTATTTTCTTAGTAGAATCTTTAAAATGGCAGAAGCTGTTCATTCATTCATAGTTAGCTCTTCATGCATCCTATTTCAGAAACATTTTCCAGCCTTAAGGAAACTCACTAAGTATTATTAAGATGCTTTCCTTGAAATTGCCTTCAATTTATGATGTAAGGAGGGAATCAAGTTTTTTAAAAGCATATTATTAAATTGACCCAAAACTATTTATTTCAAGATCATATGTGGATGGGTCTGTTTCTGGACTGTATTCAAGAATAGTTAATTGTTAAACATTCCCAAGAGAGAATGCTTGTAATCTGAGTCTTTCCTCAAGTAGCATTTATTATTTACTTATTATGAATAGGGCTTTGTGCTAAGCAATTTAGCTGCATCATTTCACCATAAATCTCATCAACCTCCTATGGGATAAGTGCTATTATTAGTAGTATTATCTCCATTTTATAGATGAGAAAATTAAAGACTCAGAATTTTTTTAATTGCCTGAGATCTCCTAGCTTGCAAATGTCAGAAATCTGATCTAACATAGGTCTTTTGAAGTGTGACTCACATGAGGGTCTTATTGCTCATTTCAAGAAAATGAAGGAGATCAGAGGGCCCCTGTACCTGCCTGTCCTCACATTCCTTCTGTTTAAAACCTTCAATATGCCAAGGTACCAAATATGTTTGGGGACAGAGTGTCTTGAAGCCTGTCAGTGGGGAAGTGTTACAGAAAGTAACGTGTATATTACAGGTAATCCTACCCAGTCTGTGGAAAAAGTTGGTCCTGAAAGGCTTTTCTTCACCCAAGTTGAAGTTTGAAGGACAAGTAGGGGTTAGGCAGGCAACAAGTGTGAGAACCATTCCAGACGTTGGGGAGGTTACTCCGAAGAGTCAGGCGTGCTGAGCAAACAGAAAGGCACACAAGGCTGAGTCTCATCAATGTGGGGACTGAGTGAGACAGCACATGGTTCTGAGGGTCTATTTCTATATAACACATCACTCCAACACTTAGTAACATGAACACTTATTGCTTATCTATTTGCAATCTGGTTGGGGCTCACTGGAAGTAGTTCATCTGTGTTCTTCTCCATGTCAGGCGAGGATGCAAAGAGACAGAGAGCTGGGCAGAAACTCCACTGTCTTTTGTGTAATAGCTTCAGAAGTCTCTTAGCATTCCTCTGCTATAGTGGATTCAAGATTGGGAGCTGAGATATGGAGTTGCCATGGGTGAGTGTCAAGTCATCTCATGAGAACACATAAACACGTGTTTAATGTGTTAAACACAAGACAACTAGCCCAAAATGGAGTCACGCATGTTCAGCCCCATGTCTCCAAACCAAGACTTGACTCACAGTTTCAGGAGTCCCAGAAATGGAAGCTTAGCCCAATCAGGAATCATGTGAGGAGCACTAGTTGGGGAGTGGGCCTCATAGGCCCCTGCCACTGGCTAAAGAAAAGCAACTTTGCTTTTTTTTTTTTTTTTTTTGCTTAGTACAACTTCCTTGTTCCCATTCCCTGATTATTATAAAATTCTTTCATTTTGTACAGCTCCTCAGAACACTTTTCTATCTGCCAATTTGGATGCTTTTCAAATAAACCCTTAAAAAATTTTAATTTACCTCAGTCTGTCTTCTAAGAAGCAGGATATATTGACCTGACCATTTTTAGAACCTTTAATCTGCACAAAGATATAAAATATTAGCAGAACATAGGCTCATCGCCTATGTTAGAAATATTACTTGATATTATTACCATACTTGTCATAGTATTTTGTTGCTTTATTTGAGTTACATAGCACTGGAATCTATTTGAATTTTCATCTTAATTGAATAACACATATTACAGATGGTGAACCACAGTTTATGTCACTTACAAGCAATATGTCAATTGCTATTATCCTATACATTCTTGAAAGGAGTGACTTTTGCGTGTTTGTAAGTCTGATGGCTAGGAGAGCCATCGGTCCCCTGCCCAGATCAGGAGTTTAATATATATTTGTGCTTTTGTTCTGGTTGAGATATAATTGCTAACTTGAGGTTTCCTGATCCTGTAGGTTTTCCCTCCTGTAAAGTTTATCCTTCAGATCATATGATCTATCCCCAACATATATTTCCTATTTTCTCCATTAAAAAAAAAAATCCTTACCTCAGGAAAAGATCCAAATCTTTGACTAAGTGGTTGGGTAGCAGTGGTCTGAAATTCTTAAAACGTTAGAACCAGAAGCAACTTTCTATACAACCGATAAGTTAAAATGAGAGCGAGAGAAGGAAAGATAAGAAGCTGGGTCTTGTAGAGACAAGTACTTCTCAGTTCTAGACCGGATTTGCGGTTACACGTCTGCGCGTCTACTTCTCAGGTGCAGAATGGGGCTCCTTGCACGGATTTTTAAGATTTCATTCAGTGCATTTGAGAAAGCAGGATTCATCTGTAACTTGCCATCAGGGATAGAAGGGGAGCCTTGAATTGGTCAGAATGCTGTCATCTACTCTTTAGTGCTAAAGACGACAAATAATGAGTATGTATTAAGTACCAGAATTTTCTTTAAAATGGGCCCACTGTAAAATCAGAGACGTGACAGTTCAATTCAACAAATTCTTAATTCGTGCTTGTGATTTCCAAGGGACTGGCACCGCCCTGGGGACTGGGGAGGAAGGCAGGATGTACAGCCTCTGCTGCTGCAGGGAGATGGGAACTCAGTAACTAGCTGCAAAGCAGGATGGGTGTCTTCATAGAGAAAAGGTGGAATGCAGGGAGAACCTGGTGGTGCTTAAAATAACTTGATTTCGTCTTCTTTTTTTTCAAAAAAGGATCTATTTTTAGCTTTCTTTCCCAGGTGCCAGGCCGCTGCTGTGCAGAAAACTCGCAGCTCCGTGCAGTTTCCCTGCCTCCCATTCTTATTCTCACCAAGGCCACGAACAGCGCTCCACCAGCTCTGCGGTTGGCACGGCCTCCCTTGTGTGGGTGGTGAGCCGATGGAAAGTTATTTTGGTTCTAATTATGACAAGTGCTACTGGAGGGCGCAGCGGGGGCGGCACCTCGGCAGCCCAGCGCCGGCGGCGGAGGCGCGCGGAGGCGTTCCTAAGGTTACTAGAAAGAGGACGGCCTCCGGGTGCAGGCAGGGCTGCCGCGGCACTGACCACCTGCAGGCTGGGGGCGTGGTCCAATGCGGATCTTGCCGCACGCCCCGCCCCGCGTCACCCCGCCCCTCTCCGCTCCTCGCCGCACGCTCCGCCCCCTGGCGCCCGCGACGGGCCGGGGAAGCCGGCGAGGCTGCGCACTACCGCGCGGGGGAACCGGAAGCCTCTGCCTCTCCTTCCGGCCCCTTTCTCCGCCGCCTTGGTTTCTAGGGGCTGTTCTGGTTATAACACTAGGTCAGCGCGCCGGCGCCGGTGCCTTTTCGATGTGGCGCGCGGCCGGTGCGGAGCGGAAGTGGCGCCCAGTGGGGGACCCGTAGGCCGAAGCGGGGAGCGGGCGGCGCGCTCGGACCGGGACAGCGAGGCCGCGCGGGGAGGCAGGGAAGGGGTGCGGGGTCGCGGAGTCGCGGAGTCGCGGAGCAGGCCCGCGAAGCACCGTCCCTCATAGGCTCTAGTGGACTTTATTGTTGTCGTCGCCGGGCTGTGGACACATCCGGCGTCTCACTCCTCGAGTCTCCGCCCCCCCGGTCTGGGGCTCGGGGCCCGAAGTGAGTGAGCGGCGTCGCTCCAGCGCCGGCGGCCCCCGCGGAGGCGACGCCGTCCTCGGTCCGGCTGCGCAGACCTGTGCTGCGGCTGCGGAGCGGGGCCGGTCGGGGGGCCGGTCGGGGAGCCGGTGGCTGCTGCCGCCCGGGGCCTTCTCAGCCGCCGGCTCGCTGGTGGGCAGCCCCGGAGCGAGACAGCTGGAAAGCGCAGGGCCGGGAAGGGCCGGCGGGCGGGCTGGGCCCTAATGGGCCCCTGGTTCCCCATCCAGGCGTGAAGAAGTGGGGACACTGGGCCGGGCGTGGAGGCGGGGGATGGCGGGACGCGTGCCAAGACGGTTGAAGGAGTTGCCCTGTAAGGGCGTGGCATCCAGGTGTGTCCGGAAAGGTGGAGGCAGGTGGAACTCTGCCCTCACCTCCCCCTCCAGCTGGGGCTCTGCCTCCCGTTCTGTAGACTTCCCCGGACAGGGAAGACAGGCCACGGCTCCCGCCTGCATTTGGAATTGGAGTTGCAGACAAATCAGACTCAAAGGATTTAAGGGTTATTTTATGTAGCCATCTTAACAGATGGAATCTAAAGGGATTCATTTATTCAAGGATTAGAAACATTTCGTGCCATTCCTCTTTTTCCTGCTGCCCTTGCTATCGTGAATTTTTAAGTCTAAAAATATTAATAAATCATTTAACCTGGTGGGTTCCTTCTAGCCATATGAATTGGGAATTTGTGATATCACATAGTCAATCCTTTATTAATCCATGTCCCAAATTCAATGTCATGCTAAAACCAGGAGATTGTTCCAACACAACTAAGCGTCAGTTGAGATCTCAAGTATTTCTAAAAATTTCAATTAAAAAATGAATTACATGATAAGTGGACTAGACCAAAGGGCAAACTTGTTTACTTGAAGAAGCTAGGCTTGAAAGAAAAAGGAAGTCTCCACATAGGCTGACTAAAATAAAGAAAAAATGTGACTGAAAGTACACTGTAATATACAATAAATCTAATGGAATATCAGTAATCAAAATTTTAACATCCTCCAAAGAGACAATTTGAAATAGTTAAAAGGGTGAGCTTAAGAATCCAAGCAGATCATCTTAGCATTTATTTGCTTTGTATAATTAATCTCCTTAATTTGTCCTCGATTTCTTCTGAAATGGAGATAATAACTCCTAACTTGCAGAGTTAGAAAAAGTGTAAAGTACCTAGCACAATGTCAAGAACAGCTGATAAATGCACAGCAGCTGTTGTTACTCAAAGTCAAAGCAAAGTGAAGCATCACTGAACCTTATGTTGTCACGTCACCTCTCAACCTACTTGTCAATGAAAAGGCCAAAGACTAGCTTAGCTTCCCTTATCGGTCTGGTGGTAATTAAGGTGAAAATATTCACTTTCTGAGGCATAAATCTGTTATTTCAAAGTGGTCGAAAGCTTTAAATAGCTGGGTTACCCATGAGCCGCGATGCAGGCCCCATGATCCTTTAAAGCTACTGTGGCTTTTAACAGGTCGCTTCATTTTGAACTAATGGCAACTTAGGCTCTAGGTAGCTGACTTTTTCTTCTTACAGATGCATGGCCATGGAGGTTATGATTCTGATTTTAGTGATGATGAACACTGTGGGGAATCTAGCAAAAGGAAAAAAAAGTAAGTAATTTCTTACTGATCTGTGTTCAGATCTTTTCTGAATGGAGCTGAGGTAGAAATAATCATGAGAGTTTGGGAATTGTGTTTGCCCGCGAAGACGGCTGTGCTCCATGAATGGGTTTTTGTTCATTAAACCATAATAATTGACTCAAATATTTGAAACCAGTTTTGTAAAAAATAAGCCAGTGTTTATACAGTGATAGGATTAATGGAAAGGGAAGGAGGTAAAACAAGCAATTGGAGATCTTGGATTTCTTTATTGCATCTATTTTTCATTCAGTTGCCAGAGACTTTAACTGTGATTATCATAACTAGGAAAGGGTTTGGTTGGTGGTATTTTTGCTGGTGTTTGACTTCAAAATTAGCTCAGTGAGGAGCATGTGATTGTGATGCACGATTTTTAGAGATTTTTAGCTATCAGTGATCAGGGGAAAGAGTTCAGTGTTTTTATTGAGTTGGAAGGGACAAGAGCTGTCAGCAGATAAAACCTGGACTTTATATGGAGGCTAGATCTTAGTAGAGCTACTCTCATTAGGGCCATTGTTCTAAATGTCAGTGCTTAGAAACTTGATTTTATTCATTAACTCAGGATTGGTTGGCTGAGTGTATTAATGAAACTTACAAAATTGGTTTATTTCATGCTGAGAGCCGTGTATTAGGCCTGGACATATTTCCAGGGTGTTTAGTCTTCATGAATAACCAAAAGGATAGTAATGATTATAATAAATTATGTTTATGGTTACTTTTGGTTTTTAGAGTTATTCAGTTGAAAATACTCCTTCGTAAGAACAGAATTTGAGCAAATCTAGTTGGATCATCTTTCTGCTCTAAGGTTATATGCATCTGTATAACTAGGGCAGATCATCTGTATTTTGTATCATCTGTAGGCAGTCCCTCTTTGTTCCACGGTATCAGTTACCAAAAGCTTAATTATCTCTACAATTTACAAAGTGGCAAGAATTGATGATATAACAATCTTAAATTAAGATTAAGATGGTGAATAACAGAGCCAGGATCTGAACCCAGGAATCTGACACCGAACCCCTGTCTTTGTTTCATTTTCATTTTATAGGTGTTAAGTAAAGCTATTAAACTATAAACTATTTAGGGAGATGTAAAATATCTCATTATAGATCCTTGACTCTTTTGAAGTTGATTTGTGCTTTAAGACATATTCCAGTTGTGTAAATATAAACAAGAAACATTTTTCTCTTTACTAATGTTTCCCATTTTTCTTTTAATAATGTTCTTTCTTAATAAACCAGGGCAGTGGACGATGACTTACTCCTCCAAAAGCCATTTCAGAAAGAAAAGCCTGGAAAAGTGGCCCACAAACATGTTGCAGCAGAACTACTGGACAGGTGTGGTTCTCTGTGTAAATTACTTCATATGGGTTTAAGATCGTTTGTAAACTTAGGGACTTGTGGATTCGATCCTATTAATGGAATATAGACATTTACGTTTTCTTAAACTAAAATTTGTTTTCACAGGGAAGAAGCAAGAAATAGAAGATTTCATCTCATAGCAATGGATGCTGTATCCTTTTTATATTTCTAGATTTTTTTTAACTAGTAGAATATTTTAAGTTCTTTTGTATTTCATAAAGTCTTTTGGAGTTAAATAGACCTTTTTATTTTTTTCCAAAGGAAAGGTGCTGGCAGGAATGAAGGCGAGTAGGCAAGTAGGCAGGAAGAGAGAAGGAGGAGGCATTTTATTTTTATTTAGTTGTTTGCATTGGTTGTTCCCCCAACCCCAGGTCTTGAACCCAGGACCCTGGGATGTTTGTGGGGCTGCTCCCAGGTGCACTAGACCGCTAGGCCACCAAGGTGCACCCTAAATAGACCTTTTATATTTACTTTTAAAGATGTGTTTACTGAGAGACTTTTGCCATTGATGTGTTTGATTAGAATTCTCTTTTATATATAAGAAAGATTTAGAGACAAAAAATACCATGTTATGAACATTCTATAAATAGGTTTACAAAATTAGTGAACTCGGAAATACTTTTTCCAACCTGTTTTTGCTAAACTCTCAACATTTCTCATTTTTAGACTAATCTTATCTTCATCTCATTTTAACTCTTACTCCCTTCCTACCTGATTCTTGGCTATTACAGGTGTTTGCAAACTTATATTTAAAAGTCAGCTGTTCTGTGGGGCTCTCTCTAACCTCTCTCTCTTACAGCCATGTCAGCTCAACTCTCCAACAAGATATAACTGAGTACAATAGCTGTTCCCACTGACCCCTCCATATTACTGGGGAATATGCCGCCTTTTCACCTCTGAAGTCTTCTTATGCTTGTTTTATATGTAATTTCCAAGGTTTGTAGTTGTTCTTAATGGGAAGAATAGAGAGAAGTACGTCTTCATGTGCTCCATCTTTCTGGAAGCCAAATTCCACCCAGCACCTGTTTTGGTAAATGACGTTTTATTGGAGCATAGCTGCGTTCATTAATGTAGGTGGTATCTATGACTGCTTTCATGCTAAAATGGCAGAGCTGAACAGTTGTAACAGACACCGCATGTCCTACATATTAACCTTTTACTGAAGAAGTTTGCTGACCCCACTTTGAAAGATTGAGTGACTGGCCATGGTCACATGACCACTTAGTGATAGATCAACACACACACACACACACACACACACACACACACTCTCTCTCTCTCTCTCTCTCTCTCTCTCTCTCTCTCTCTCTCTCTCTCTCTCTCTCTCTCTCCCTCTCTTTCCCTCACCCCCGCCACCACCGTCTTCCCCTCTCTCTCTCTCTGTCTCCTCTCCTCTCTTCTCTCTCTCTCTCCACCTAAAATGTTAACTGTTTTTCCAGTTTTGGAAGTGTCATTCTGATTCAGTATTCCGTTAGAATAGGTTGTGATTAAATCACTGTCTGTGTTAATACAGGGAGTAGTGGAGACAGTTTTACAGATGAGATCGGCTCTGTTGTGCACATGTACAACTCGAGAGCACTGCTGAGCTTTTTAAAACAAGTAAAATGTTCTGTATCTTTTCATTGCACTTTAAAGTCATTATAGATTGTGTGACTGTTGAAGGCAGGTGTGCAAAATAACATCTGGTTTCTTATACTTACTTTTTGTGGAAATCGTCATGTTAAGATTTCATATAAAAGTTGCATCTTCTAGTCTAGAAACTATCATTACTGGAATAGTTAACTTACATTTTATGTTATCATATATTTAATGAAAGTTAAATTTCTTTAAACTGTATTTTGATTGTTTTATTTTTTATGTTTTGTTTTATTATTTATGGTGGTGTGAGGCTATGTTCAGTTCAACAACAGGACACTCTTTCTCCTGTTATCACAAGGGTAATACATGGTTGAGAAGCATTCAAAACAGTATACAGTAGAGAGTAAGAGCCTCTCTGTAGTGTTCACTCTTTTAACAGTTTAATGTTTTCTTACCTAAGCCTATAAAATATAAGAACAGATTTATGTTGAAAGCATATATGCCATCTATTGACAGGTTAATAAAAATAGACATTCTATGCTTTTTTCACTCAGTAATACATCATGGACACAGAATAATTGTGTAAATTCCTTAAGTTTTTGCTTTTCAGTATCAAAGGCATACAAAATTTGTAAATGACTATATTTTATACTATGGGGGCAAAAAAGAAGACTTCAGGCGATTAGGGTAAGTGTGACGTTTCCATAGAATATGGGCTGGGAAGACCTGCAGCCAGTGTCTTCTGAGTCTCGCTCCTCCTCTCTTCCTTGCTTTCCATTCAGTTGTTCTTCTGTCATCAGGTGCAGGGGGCAGCCATAGGGTCTAGCTAAGTAATTCATCATCTGTTTGTCAGCATAGGGTGTCAGCTCCTTCCCTGCTGAGCCACATCTACCCCTGGCCGTAACAGGGTAATGAGGAATACTGTGTCTCATTACATAGTAAGTATTTTTTGGCAAAGACTTTTGGATAATGAATTTTTTTTTTTTTTTTTTTTTTAAGAGCTCACCATTTGAGATTGCTTTTAAAGTGAGGGCAAACAAGAAGCCTTACTCTAGTATTTCCACACATAAAATTCTTCCTGTTTGTCAGACACTTCTTTTAGAGCCTTTTTATTTTGTATGGGTTATCTTTTCCCCCGATTTAACCATTTTCTTGGTAGAGCCCTAAAACATGACTACCATTTACCTGCCCCACACTGACCTCCCCTCTCAGTTGAGCCTGTATTCCCCACGGTCTGTTCTATTTGCAAGACTGGTAGCATCCTGAAAAATGACCCTCTTCGGCTCGTTCTCCCTTACTTAGTTTTTCCTAGGAAATTCTAGTAAAAAGATATGGAAATTTCTTCGTATATTTAAAAAATTTCAGTGGAACAGTGTTACTGACTTGGTTAGAGTCTGAAGTTTATTTTTATTCATTTTTCAGTTATCTGTGTAATGTTTTACTCAGTTTCTTGTCTTAGCCTCAGTAATTTCGCATGCTCTATAAATTAAAACCACTTCTAGAGATGAATGAATTCCCTATCCATTTAATTTGCTTTCGTAGCTGCACTCTTTATAAATGCTTTTCGAAGATACTGAAAGAACTCTTCTATGTACACGTGTGCATACAAATATATCAAATTTTCTTCATCTTCAGGTATTATCTTTACACAGGTGTTCAAAAATCTCAGAGCTGTTTAACCTAATTTCGACTAACTTTGTTTTTAATGTGAGATTGAAGTGGTTGTGTTTTCCAGGGAAAATGACAAGACCGACATGGATGTTATACGAGAAAATCATAGATTCCTGTGGAATGAGGAGGATGAGATGGACATGAATTGGTAATTTTAGCCATCAGAGTCATCAAGCATCAGATTCTTTAGTCTCCTCTGCACTGCTCTCTGAATGCCTTCATACTGCCATCTTCCCAAGTCCTTCAACCTCTGCGTAGAACAATTCTGAATTGATGCCTTGGGTTATAAAATCTAGTTTGGTTCTTCTGGTAATTTTTGATAGTTTTAATTGCCTTCTTATTGCTTGACTTTGCTTTTAAAAATAGTTTATAACACTTTTGCATTGTGTGGTCCTTTGATACGCTATTATATGCTTCTTTTTAAATTTTAAAAATATTTTGGGAAAAAGTAATACTTGAGTAATTTAAAAGATCCAAACATTCCAAAGAGTAAGAAGTGAAGGGAAAGTCTCCATCTCTGTTGCTTTCTAGTTTCCCTCCATTAGTAGTTAATACTCAGTTAGTCTCTGCACATGTGAGTATAGACCTCTTTTAAAACATTCATTTTTAGTACCATATGCATCTGTATTTGACTTTGCTTCCAAATAGCAAACTATGGTTGAATTTCTAAATGTGTGAGATTTGTGTTTTTTGTGTGTCTAGGGAGAAGAGACTTGCAAAGAAATACTATGATAAATTATTCAAGGAGTACTGCATAGCAGACCTCAGTAAATACAAAGAAAATAAGGTATGGCTTCCAAATATCTATAGAAGTTTCTTTTTCATGTACAATATTATTTTCCATTATGCTGTCTTGCCTCACACTATTCTTTTCATGATGCTAATTCTAGTCTTAGTTGTCGTGCAGCTGTGACCTGTCATTGGGGCCATTTAGCCGCTGTAGCTCTGGGGGGCTCTCAGAGGGCCTCTCCGTCAGGGGCCTTCTTTGTGAGCTGAGGCGTGAAAACCTAAAACAGACACGAGTGACTGCTGGATCCTGTGTCATCCTGACTATAGTCTATAGCCTCTAGTGATTATAATGAATGCTGTGGTACCATGGAATGGTGTCTTGTTTCTCAGATGGCATTTGAAATGGATAGTTTTTTTTTTTTCATATTGATTACTGTTTATAAAGCGGCAGATGTACATCTGTTACAGAAATATGTCTGTTCTCGTAAATTAACTTTCATCGGTGCTAATTAGTAACGGCAGATTGCCATTCCCATGTCACATCTTCCTTTAGTTAATATTAAGTTGTTTTTATTTATGTCTCAACTTTTGCATTTATAACTAGATAAGGAGGCCCAGGAATATATGATCTTAGTTTGAAATGGTAGAGGAGGGAGCGTTGCATAGATCCGTGTTTTGAATAGTGAATGTATGTGTTACATTAAGAAAGACACCTATATAAAAAGCTGCCTTAGATTTATTTATTATAAGGATTTTTCATTTAAATAGATCTCAGAACCATGATGATTTAATAAGTAGCGCCCTACATATATGGGCTGCTTCGTAAACATAGTAGTTATGTCCATTTTTACAGCTCTGTCTACACATCCATGTTCTTGGTGCACCCCCAGACTTCCTCAGTTTCTTGTGATCTAGCACTTATCTCTGGACTAGTCATTGACCAATATGTGAATCCCAAACTTGAAATTACTGCAGTGCAAGGCAAGTGTAATATATCTTTCTAAAAGTATCTAACAAAGCACCTTTTTCAACCCTGTCTCATTTGTTGTTTTGTTTTTGTTTCTGAAATACTTCTGAAAAACAAACCAAAAAATTCCCATATAATCTAGTCGAGAAGAGAAAGTACACATACAGAAATAATTTGTATTCTTCATTATACAAAAAAGTATTATTGGAATTCATGCTTTGAAGAGAGGAGAGGTAATCTTGAAAATAACATTCCTATAGAACTCGATGAATAGTTAGATGCTGGTGTAAGTGCAAGTAAGAAGTCAGCTTTGACTTAGAGGTTGTGAGTGAAGATACTAGAGAAATAGGAACTGGTAGAGGGGATCTTTGTTAAAATGAAAACATAATTTTTAAATCTCTTTGGGTTCCAGTTGGATGGGAAAGCACAGAGATTTCCTGCAACCCCCGCCTCACACATGCAAGGAGGGTCATGTCTGAGAGGAAAGATAGTGACTCTTGGCATATCATATTTGAGGTGTTAGAGAAAGAGAAGTGTCTTTGATTCCCTTGCTAGGATGTGTTTTTCTCATAGTTTTGTTTACACAAAGACAGTGTTTCATTCATGTTTCACTCACCAACTCCTAGTTCAGTGCTAGTAGATAGAGCAAACACTTAAGGCTCTGCATGGATGCCAACCTTTGTCATCTCTACCCCTTGGTTGCTTTTTCTCTCTCATCATTGAAGATTTAGCTGGATCATTGTATCAGATAGAATCAGATTCAGTTACAAGTTGCAGAGAGCACTCCTGAATGACACTGATGGAATGAACTAGAAGTTTATGTTTCTTTTACATGGAAGTCCCAAGTAGATGGCGATGGAGCTATGCTGTCCGGAAGTCAGCTCCCTTCTCTCTCCGCTTGCGTGTCAAGGGAGGGAGGCGGACCCAAACCCTGAACAACCCGTGTCTGACCTCTCAGCAGGAAAACGTACCTTAGGAAGGAGTTTTAAACACAGAGATCTTGCAATCTTGAGCTGGTAGGACACATCGTAGTTCTACGTCTTATCCCCCCGTTAGATTGTAACCTTATGATGACAGACACTAGTTTAATAATCACTTTTTATCCTCAGCAGAGTGCCAAAGCCCAGTTAATAGTCGTTCTGTGATTTTTGTTTAATAGATTAATGAATGAAAGAAAAAGGTTGGGAACTGTCGTACACATTTGACTATTTAACATGTAAGGTGACAAGCTCTCCTTAACAGAAATAAGGATTTTGAAAAAGCATTAAATAGTTATTTTTAATTTTTTTCCCCTAGACTTAGGGGATTTATTTTTGTTAGGTTTTAGTGAGACTATTTTGAAATATTTTGAGTCCTCATTTTCATTTAAAGTACAAAATTGCCTAATTCAAGTAGTAGATGATTTTAAAAGTCAAAGTTAACCAGGCATTGAACATTTCATCTGAATAATCTCAGTGCAACCACTTCAGGACTTTGAGTTTTTTTGCCCCATTATTATACATAACAAGGAGTTAAACTTGGCCAGTGTCATGGTCGGTAAATGACAGGACTTGTGTCAGGTCTGCATGATTCTGGAGCTGGACTTCTGACCTTATAGCATAAATGGAATAGAAGGAGGAGTCACAGACTGAAATCATGGTAAATCAGTGCAGGAATGTAGATCTTAAAAGACAGTAAAGGAAATCATATTTCAGCTAATAGTTCTGCTTAGGATTCTGGAGGGAAGTTTCACAACATTCCACTTTGGGACCCCGGACTGGTCTCATTCTTTCTTGTTCTGTCTCTCGGCCAAACCTTGCCAGTGACAAAGCCTGAAAAACATTGGCCTGGCTTAGCCGGGGGACATGGCCGTTTAGGTTAATCAGAGTCTAGTCTTTTTCTCCTGAGCACTGTGCTCTCTCGTGGGAGATGAAGAATCGGTGCTCGTATCCTTCGATGAGCCAGAGGGGACTGTCATCATTTCCACGAACAAATAATACTGAGTGTTCACTCTGCAGGAATTGGCGGACTTGAAGGGGACCAATAGTAATGATGTCAGGCCTTGCAGCCATAGGGTCTCTGTCTCAGCTCGTGAATCTGCTGCTGCAGTGGAGAAGACCCATACGTGTGTGAATGAGCAGGGTCGTATTCTAGTTAACCTTGTTTATAAAACAGACAGCAGGCCTTTGGGTCATAGTTTGCTAAGCCCTGGTTTCATATGTATCAGGCATCGTAAGTGCCTCTTGTGTACATATCCTGTTTAAAACTCTTACCCCAAAGAACTGGGACTCATATTGTCTCCACTTTATCAGGGAGGAAACTTAGACACCAAAAGATTAAATAACTTGGCAGGTGTTACACAGCTATTAGTGGCAGAACTGTGACGTCCACCCGGCCTCCTGGCGCTGAAGCCTGCATTTTTGCACTATAGTCTGCGGCCTCTTTACTGGGCCAGAGCCTCTTCTCTCTTTTCTCTCAGTGTCACAGAATGTATATATCATATATAGTTGATGTTATATATAATTAATTTAGTAATCTTGGTCTGGCACCTGTGATTTTTCAGGAACTTTAAAGGTAAAGAAGATGGTTCCTTAACAGATAGGTTGCCTAATTGTTCAAATGTATTTTTAAGTACCTGAATCTTCTAAGAAGAGAAAGCTATTTTGATGGGAATTGGACTTATTTTTTAGATTTGTAGATAACATTATATCAGTTGACTCCATTTTTAGATTTTTATAAAATTTGAATGTAGGTGTGCCCTAGTACCTCTGGTGTTAGGCCTGAACCTGGGGTGTAGTCCACACACAGGCCGAGGACCCAGCATTGAGGCCCAGGGTTAGGCCTAAAATGAACAACTAAAATAAGTAGGTGCTTTTTCCTTTTCTCTCTTCTTGCCTGCCTGTGCCTGCCTGCCTTCATTTCTGCCTGCCTTCCTTCCTCTTAAAACATTTTTTAATGTAATGTTCAAATTTCCTTTGGCATATATGTAATTGTTTTTAAAAATCAGTTTGGATTTAGGTGGCGAGTAGAAAAAGAAGTCATTTCAGGAAAAGGTAATTTTTTTTTTTTAATTTTACCTTTCAGTGGGATTGAGGTTATTTTATTATGTTATTGTAGTCATTGGATAAGATTATTACTAATGTATATAATAAATGATTATCTAGAAAAGTAAAGAAAGTGCATTCTATAATGATACATTATGGCAAAATATATTGCTTTAAATATTGTCTTTAGAATTTTTGCCATTGAAACATTCATTTGAGGAGAAGTAGAAAATGTTAAGAGTGTGTAAGATTTCATAGCAAGGAAACTGATTATTATTTTTTGGAACTATCAGCTGATAATACTGTATTTCAGTCAAATCCACATTTTGAAAGTAGAAATTAAACATCATTTTGAGTCTAACAATTTCTGGTCAGGCTGGTCTTATTTTGAGGAAGAATCATAGAGATTGAGCCTAAATATTTAGTTTTATAGCAAAAGAGTATGTTAGGAATTAATCAGTGAATACTTTTTCTGTGCGTTATAATCTATTCACAAAATTTTTCTGAAATTTTAGTTTCTCTATACTTTGATGCTACAGCCTAAGCTATTCATTAAACAATTGCATTTTGAAGTGCTAATTCTTCTGAAAACCATTTGAAGTCTATAAGGAATAATTTTTAACTAATATAGATCTTTTAAACTGAAGATAAAGTTTTTTTTTTAATAATTAAACATTTATACCATCCCTGTGGCTCATATACATCTTCCATAAATAGAATAGATTTACGTCCAGTTTGAACTTGAATGTGCAGTAAAACAAATGAAATGGAACAGTAGAAGTTTTTCTTTTGATAATAAAATACCAAGCCTGCAGGTACCCTGCCTGGAGAAGGGAAAAGAATAAATTTGAAATTATTTTTAACTGTTCTTAGGATTACATTTTAGTGTGTGTTTTTATCTAAAGCAATGAGCAATTCTGAAATGTTTATTGTAATTTAGAATTTGTGTGCTTTTATTGAATAGAATTTTCAGGAAGTGGTATGTGATTCTTTTTTAAAAAAATTATGGACATTCTTTAAATTCCTGTAACGGGAAAAAGAGGATTAACTAGGAAGGAGAGAAAAGGCTGTTGTGGTGATTTGTAAGGTTATCATTTTGCTGCAGTTTTAACAATAGAGCCATTACTAAGCATGTAAAAATTTAATAAAGAATTCATTTGGAATGAGTTTAAAGAAAAATACCAATTTAGCAAGTTTGGCATTTTTGGACTGATGACTTTCAAAATTCATTTTGATCATTTCTTTTTTATGAAAAATTTTGTTTTACTCATTTTGTTAGAAATCTTTGGGATATGAATTCTTCATATTTTATACAGTTAAAAGCTTGATCTTGTTTTTTTTCTGCTAAAGTTAATTGTTAAGGAGTTTTTTCTTTTTTTCCTCTGTCATCAGTCTTAGTCCTTTTTAATATACAATGCACACAATGTAATGGTTTTAGTGTGAAATGATTCTAAAATTAGAGCATTAGATTTTATCACTTACTCTTTTATCCCAAAGTGCTAGCCTAGCATTTTCAAATGTGCGTTAAATATCTGTTTATGTCCATGCTTAAAATGTATGCCATTATATTCTTAAAAGTATCAGGTATCAATTTTAATATTATTAATTATTGAAAAGGATTCTTCCAGATGTAAGTGCATGTCCTTTGGAGAATGTATTATTCTTTCAGGGTATTACATACATTTTTAGTGCTTTCATTTTCCAAAGTGTGAAGTTCCCAAGTAGGGAGTCATTAGTATGTTGTGTCTGAATGCAGTCTCTCTGTTCAATGAGAATTCTGAACTGAGTGTTTTAAGTGGTTCATTCCACTCTTTGGGTTGATACGTTCCATGCTCAGTTGTCTGTTATTGCCAGATTTATAGGACTAAGAATTTACGTATGTTAAGAGAAAATTTCAGAGATAATACCAGGTAAATATTGTCAACAGCTGTCAGAGCTAATATTTTTTCCTGTTTTGCAGGTCAGTTTTTCTGTGGAAATAAGCGCTGTGATAAAAAAGAAGGCTTAAAGAGTTGGGAAGTTAATTTTGGTTACATTGAACATGGTGAAAAGAGAAATGCACTTGTTAAATTAAGTAAGTTGACTGTAATTGAGATATATTTGGCTTCTTTCACATTTCTCTGATATTTTATATCTTAAAATACATAAATTCATTTAAAATACAGTTTGCTATTTTATTTTCCTGAAAGTGCCTTAGTCTCAGTTCATACTGTTTAACTTTTCCTCCTGAGCAGTCAGACCCGTCAGAATCCGCGTCTTTATGGTGTAGAGGGAAATTCTTGACTTCTTCCTGGAGCAAACAGAAAGCTCTGAGGGCACGATTACGTAGGACCCGAGAAGACTGCTCAAATGATGGCGCTCCTCCAACTTCCCAAAGTCTCCAAGAATGCTGGACCGAAGATGGATGTGCCTAGCTTTCCAGTCACCGTTTGCTGCGGCGATTCTAATGCAGATGTCAGCCAGCCATTTGCAAAGTGAAGACCTCTTACCCTTAGCTTGAGATTGTCACCAGGTTACATGGCTGAGACGCAGAGCCTCAGAGAGGGCGGTGCAGGATCTCACAGTTGCTCACAGCCATACTGCTGTGAGGTGGAGAGTAAAGCAAATGCAGTCTCCTTCTGTCATTAAGGACGGAATTGGAGGAAGGCATAACTGTCCTCCATATCAGTCTTAAGAGTTTAGGATTATGCCTCAGAATATAGCCATTTCTCTTAATATGCATGTTTCAGAGCATCATTCATTCCTTCTTTTATCCCCTAAGCTCATTTTCACGTATCAGCTTTTTCTCTCCATCATTAGAGCAGTCTTCTCTGGGCCCTACGCAACCATGCCCTCAGAGTTTTCTGCTCACCCAGGCAGAAGTCGAGAATTTCCCTCCCCACTCTGGCAGACGCCACTGCTGACAGGTTTCTGAGTGCTCACGAGGAAAAGTCAGATAGTGTGAACTGAGCTGGAGGCAAAAGAAGAGGTTACAATTGGGAGACTATTTGGAAAGCTTTTCTTTCTGAGAACTCTGCGAGCACTTCAGGGAAATGACTTCCTGGCCGTTGTCATTAGGCTTCTTTGACATTAGACACAAGTGAATTCTGTGTAGGAAACACTTCGCTTGTAAAATAAATTGATGGCAGAATTTTAAAGTAATATTAGAATATTTTAATTTCTCAAATATTTTGTATCATTTTTATTATACATGTTTTTTGAGGTGGAGAGATTATTTTCTTCAGGTTATAATATGTTGTGATAAAAGGATATATAAGAAAAAGTATATTAAAAACTTACACTAAAAATAAGTATATTAATGTAGTCATTAAAATTCAGTGAAATCTTTTTCTTTTTCTTTTTTTGTAGGGTTATGCCAAGAATGTTCCTTAAAATTAAATTTTCACCACAGGTAATTCATCTTAAAATACCGTCGTTGATGTTTAGTGGTCTTGGACAGAGTCATTCAGCTGCACTGGTGCTTCAGTGTAGACCTGAGCAGCTGAAGACTCAATTAGCTGGTTGTGTGCAGTGTCGGCATTACTGTCTGACCACAAAAGCCAGGAAAATGGAAGTGCTCGTGGCTGACACCACGCCTTACTCTGGCTAAGTGATTTCCATGTGAAGGCCATCATAGGTTGGGAGATGGATGCTGCGGTTTTTAGTTCGGAGTCATTTTCAGAAACCCTAATATCCTTACAAACTATTTCATAGCATATCTTCATAAAATCATTCTTGTCTCATTTAAAAGGTTTTCATGGAAGTTTATTCTTCTTACAATATGCACCTTGCTAGTTATTTCCAGCATTGAAATCAGTCTCCTGTTGAACGACAGGGCTGTGTTGCCCTGCTGAACGGAGGAGCGGGGAGGGGTACTGTGTTTTGCATGAACAGTATATGTGAGTCGTAGGCTTTGAAATCAGGCCCCTGAGTATCCTCTCCGCGACTCTGCTTAGGCTTCTTCGTGAGTAACTGCTTCGCCACTGTAAGGCTCAACTTGAGTATTTTTAAAAACGAGGGCACTAAGGTCATCGTGGGGATGAAATGAAGATACATGTGCACTTGACACAGTGACTGACCCGTGGTCAGTCCAGCAGAGCGGAGGACCCGGCATTGCAGACTTGGGACAAAGTCCGTGTGACTCATCACGGCTGTGGTGGTCCGCTCCTGTGTCCTGAGTAACAGTTGAAAGTGTCAGTGAGATCTGCAGCTTTATGAAATGAACACATTAGTATATTCATTTTTAAACCAGCTTTGTTATAAATATGCCCATCTAGTATTTTTAGCAATTAAATATTAAGTAATAATCGTTTCTTAAAATCAGTGGAATTTTTGCGACTACTTGAATAACCTAAATCTTTACTTTTCCCTCTCCACCGATGATGCGGAAAGATAGCAGAGATGTTTTTGACCATGATTTTCAAGGTTCATTTCAAATTGCAGTGATTCTCATTAAAGTAGTTACTGTCTGAAACAGCATTCTAGCCTTTTAATTCAGAAATTCTGATAAACGAGTTTCTTGAAGGTAGTTCTCCATGTGGTCTCTCTATCCCCCAGCCCCAAGTTTCGGAATTATCACCTTTTCCTACTTAGTGTTTCTTTTTCTTAACCATTTAAAAACAAGCCCTGCTACTGAGTCCTATAAATCGGGCCTGGAAGAGCAGCAAAAGGATAAATGATCTAGAGTAGAGAGATGACTTAACTAACGCCTCTCCGCCCTCATTATTACTGTACTTTTACTGTATGCTTACGAAAAGAACTTTCTACGTGATGGTGGTTAGAATGGTCACCCTGGTTTCTTCTTGTTGGCTGTGCTCCTTTGTTATGTAAAGGGAAAGGAGATGTTTTTGGTCATTTTCTTAAATGAGTAACTGATAGAATATAAAAAGGAAAAAAATGAATAAAACTGAATTATATATTCACTAAAGTTTGTACAGAACTTCTGAAAATAATTGGTCTCAGAGTGTTCAAGCTTCACTATCTTACAGAATTGCTTTACTTAATAGACTAAGGTAAAATAGCAGCAGACTCATTTAAAATTTCTTATCATATTAGAATTTTTTTAAAGGAAAGGTATAGGCAGGAAGAAGGTGAGCAGGCAGGCAGAGAGGAAGAAGCAGCATTTTAATAGTTGTTCATCTTGGTTGTGCATGCCCTGCTCGGGAATGTGAACTGGGATCTGGGGATGTGCTGGACTGTGCCAGCTGGAGGCAGCAGTCTTAACCACTAGGTTACCAGGTGTGCCAAGAATTAGATTTTAAAATAAGTTCTTTAGTTAATTTGATTTTTTTGCTCTTGGACTTTTATTTTTTTGTAAGATCAAAAAGAGTTAAAAAAAAGTTAAGAGTTAACTTTAATTTTCTATTATTCAACATAAAGGAGAAAAGAAGTCAAGTCAAAAAAAAGAAAGGATAAAACCAAAAAAGATTATGAAGAATCTTCACATAAGAAATCCAGATTGTCTTCTACAGAAGAGACCTCCAAGAAAAAGGCTAAAGGTAAAAGGAATTGTGATATATCCATTCACATTTCTGAACATGAAATTTACTCTGCCATGTCTCAGGTATAGAATTTAATTGGCGAATGCATTTAGAATCTAATGTATAGTAGTTGAAAGGAAGCTGGTTAGAGTGTTTTCGTATGGATTTATGTTAATATACAGAACTTTTTAAGAATAAGGTTGGTTTTGATTCATTTTTGGCAGATGATATTCTATTACAAACAGCTTTCTAATTCCTGACTCTGTTACTTAAAACATTTTTTAAACAACTTACTGAACTTGAGATTAACTTTTCTCATGTAAGTAGGGATAGTGTGAATACCTGGCCTCAGTTTTGCTTGAATTTATTGTGGACTATCAAATAAGAATGTGAAAGGCACATTGGCTAGAGTAAACCAGTATGTATTCTATAAGTCAGAATAAAACTGTATCAGTGATTTCAGTTATCACAGTCTGTGTGACTTTCTCACTAGATTGTGAGCTTCTTAAAATGGTAGAGATTAGTTTATATATTTCTCCTTAGAATCAAGCATGGTGCTGTGTACATATACTTAGTAAAAATTATTAATTCAAATCCATCAGTCAGCCACTTCTTTTTCAGCAGTCTGTAAGTGGGCATGATAATGGCACTATCTCAAAGGAATGTTCCAGAGCTGAAGTGAGATAATACGTGTAATACAATTCCTTTTACCTTAGTACTATGAAGGGAATTGCTACTTGCTTCTTTAGTCCATAAGAAAGTAGAATCAGAATGGCTGTTACTTTGACTTAAGCGACCCAGGTGACAGTAGAGTCCCTTAGTTTCAAGCCAGTGTGGCATTAAGTGGACAGAAGAGGGCTCCCTTGCTCCAGCTGTGTATGTTACCTGCTTATCTGCTTGTTTTCAAGCATTTAGTATTGCAAGGTTTTAGACTTTATAAAATTGATAAAAAATGAGAGGAAGATACTGTTATTTGTTAATTGAGAAATGGATTTGAAGAATGCCTTTTTATTTATATCTTCATCATATCCCATTGTAAAATAAATTTTAATTAATGTGAAACACTTACTTTCAAATTTAAAAAATTATCCCTGCTAGTAAAATATTTAATTTATCATAGTTGAGAATTTTGTTGCTTTCATTATTATATAATATTATTGTATTCATATCATGGTATGATTCTTTGGTAATCACTGCTTATTCTGAATTAAGGTACTAATAAATAAAGAAGATAAAGATAAATCCTTACATTGTAAAAGAGTATCTGGTGCCTTCAAAACAGAAATGATTATAAATAGCATTATTAGGTAGCTATATACTCAGGGTCAGGGATGGATGGGACCCCTCAGATATGCATACATACGCATGTGATCTTTCTTATAGCTGCTTTTCCTTTAGTTTGGTGTTCCATTTTCAGGAGATGATACTTCCTTGAACCTGAACATTAATATCTGAAATATGGGAACTATCTTTGATACCTTCTTTTCGCTCATTATTTATGTTTGTCACCAAGTCCTGTGAACTTCACTCTCCATGTGTGTATTTCTCAAGTTTTATCTACCCTCGTTCAGAGCACTGTTTTCTCATTTAGACTACTACTATATTTCCCTTACTGGTTCCACCATGTCTTACCCTCCCACCTCCCCTCCTTTAATCCGCTGTCCATAAAGCAGTTCTTAGGAGAGTAACCAAAACCCTGTACAAAGCCTGGCTATATGATCTGACCTTCCAGGCTTCTCATCACTGTCCATTTCATTTTTGTATTACACATAGTCTTTAGGCTTCTGGAAAATGCCATACTTCTTTCTATTTAGGGGTGCATGCCTGCTGCTGCTTCCTAAAAACCCCCAGTCCCATCCTACCTGATCCCCTCGAGGTCTAATCTTAAATGCCACTTCCTCAGAGACCCTTTCCTGACTCCATCCTTCATGAAGAATTCACAGTAGACTCCCATTTAGATGCCATCACAGCCCTAGGACCGCTCCTTCATCACACATATGACAGCCACATGAAGCCTGAGGAGAGCGGAGTCCGCTGTGTGCATCACTATATCCCTCGCACCCCCAGCTCACGTTAGATGTAAGTGATGAAGAAAGGAAATGGAGGACTGAAGACTGTTTCAGGGAAACCTCGGGTAGAAAACCACGGCAGCGTGGCACTCAGGTCAGCTGTCTCTTCTTTACTCTCTATTCAGAGCACTTTGGATAGCAGCAAGTACAGGTTATAGCTTTTTTGTTGCTGGCTTCTGTGGTATAAAACAAAAGGAGGATGTTTTATTTAGCAAACCTTTAGGAAATCAGGTGGAAATCTTTTACATCTTCTCTGGGCTCACCTGGGCCCAGGTAGGTCTTGATGTAATACCTGCTTTCCGGACTCCGTCGGTTGGCCCAGCGGTGAATAACCATTACTGAATGCTTGATAGCTCAGCTGCAGTTGCACTGTTGATGCTCCTTCTCCGAACAGTCTACTCTGTTCATTTTATTCCTACTTTTCTGGCCTCTCCTCAGCCTCTTTTAACTGTATTTTCTCCTCAATCTTATTAGGTGTGTGAGTTGCCCGGTGTTCTGCTAGAACTTTTCTTTCTCTCTGTTTACTCTGTGTGAGCCCATCTGTCCTCGTATGACTTCAGGTTACTGTCATACAAAATGCTAAATTAGCGATTGGTAACTGGATAACTGGATGGCTAGATGACTGGACAAATGAATAGAGATAATGTAATAACGACGGGTCAGTATTTTTACTTGAAAGGCCAGTTCGCTTTGGCAGGATGGGCGGAGCTAAGTATTTAAGTAGATGGTCTCGGCTGGAGGTTCAAGATCTTACCCTTCCCACCAGCAGCCTGTCCACACTCGTCCCTGAGAGTCCCTTCCTGATGCCCTTCCCTCCGTCTCCAGACAGGTTGGGTCCTGTGTTCACGTAGCACCTTACACTTCTCTTTTAGAAATACGCATCACCCGTGGACTCTTTTTTGAAGGAAGGGGCTGTGTGACGTGTTTCTTTATCTCCCAATCCCTGCGCAGTGTTGCTTCACATAGCAGACGTTCAATAAATGTTAGGTGAGTGGGCGAATCTGTGCATTCAACACAGCTGCTCGGTGTTGCAGGGGACGTTAGAAATCAGCCCTGGAATTATGATTGTAAAGATATTCTGTACTTTCACTTTCAAAGCAGCATCACTTGGAAGTTTGTTGAAAATGCACAGCCTCGGCCCCTTAGATGGGCTGGAGTGCAAGTGCGGTTGACAGCTTCGGGGAATGAACCGTACGCTCTGTGAGGTTAGAGGCGTACTGCTGTCTGCCACGTCCGTGCTGTGCTTTCCCGTTGCAACCCAGGGTAATCCTTACACGTCCGGCGGTAGCATCTTCTCTTGACGTTTAGCCCGACTCCTGCCTTGTGGTTCCACTTATGTCCTTAAGGTTCCAGGATCAGCCCAAGCTCTTTTCTACCCATAGACATTTGGAAGCAGCTGTCATGTACTTCGTATAACAGAAAATGACAGAGAAGACATTTCTTTTGCCATCAGAAACGATGTTACTTATTCTCTGATAACTTGGAAATATGGAGTCAAGAAACAGTAATATAAAGCAGTTGCTACAACCCAGACCTTGGCTTCCTTTGAGGTCTTTGCTATAGTTTTGAACCTTTGTTTGGCTTTAAAGGGGCCGCCTGTGGGACACTTTCTCGGGAAATTGGAGGATTGTCAGTCTCCATCTGCTGTCTGTCCTGTTTTTGATTTTGTAGCCTTCAGAACTATTTCTTCCGAGGTCTTACTGCAGGAGACTGAATGGTGATGATTTTTTTAAATCATGTGCACAGATCTTTAGCACTTTTAACTTTCCATTTCCCTCACTGAGTAACCATTGTAGAGCTGAAAATTTTGTTTTACAACCTGTGTGTGATTTTTCCGTTACTGAGAATTTTCATCTGTATATGATTTTTGAAAAAGAATTACGGAAAAACAAGAATTTATATAAACACTTCTTTCAGATGTTGAACATTTTTATAGGTTAAATATTGGGTATATTGCATCTGACCTATGAGGGTTTGTTTTGTTTTTTTTTTTTTTTTTAGCAATGTGAGATTTATTTACAGGTGCTCATTATTTTTAACTCTTGTACTAGGTGTTCTAGGCCATATGAGAGCATAAAGGATGGTCCCTGCCTAAAAGAACCTAAGATTTTAATAGGGAGAAATGTCTAAGGAATACAAGTGATTAGAAGACAGTAAATTGTTTTTCTTTCGCACCAGTATAAGATGATTTTTAACAAAACTGTGCTTTCTTTTCAGCACACTCATCTTCAAAGAAACCAGAAAATTCTGTAAATAATATTAAGTAATACAAATATATAAATTCATGTTATTTGCAATTTATGCTTTCTGTGAATTGTGAGTTGCTCTGGTATAATTTATATATATATATATATATATATATATATATATATCATATGAGAAAAACAGGAAAAAAGGACAAAAATGTATGATTTCTTCCCCTATTTAGAAGTTTATTTTAAGTTGAAAAGAGTATAAACATTTCTTTTCGAAACTATGGTGGCTACATTTCAGCTTTACAATGTAGAATGTGAAAGAAGAGAAACAGGGACGAGGAATGGAAAAGGAATTGAGGAAGTGGATGGAGATTGAAGGCGTTATTTACAGTCCACAGGACTGAGCCGTCTCTCATTTGATTCAATTGATCTCGATTGATTCGATTGTGCGGTTTGCACACATGGAAAGCAAAATGTTGGCAACTCGTTAGTTTTCATATTAGTCCTGTGATTTTCATCAGATTGCATCAAAGCAGATTGGATTTTATTGACCACTTGCTACTGACTGTATTACTTTTCCCTGCAGCACTCCAAAAAGCATTCACAGTGGCTTATAAGACATACAAAAGGAGATTTTTTTAAAGGTGAAATCAGAGTAATGGAAAAATAAGTTACAGAGTAGCAGGATAAAGCTAGAAGTAAAGTTGATATGAATATTTACTAAAAAATCCTGCATATTTTCAAGGGTATATCACACGTCTTCTTCCAAACTGAAGAGGGAAACTTCCCACCAGTCAACTGACTAATGGTTCCCATTCAGTAATGAAGAGAACCTGTAGGATCTTTAACTTTTCCCAGGCAGAGTTCCGAGAGCAGAATTTCCTATGACTTTATAACGTGACTGACAACAGCCTTCATCCCAGCAGTAATAAATACAGTATCGGATTTCTTAGAGAGCCTGCAGTGTCTTAGGGCTTAGTAATAAAATCTAGTTGAATGGCATCTCTTAATTCACTTGCTAATATTTGGATTTATTTTTTAGAAGTTTAAAACTTCTAAGCTTGCTTGGAGATGTATAAACTTAAGAATGAAAGCTTGTCTGTTTTAAAGTAATATGTATTTATTCTGCAAGCTTGGGGAAAATTTGGTAATTACTCCAGATTGTGCCACCACTCACATGTAAACATTATTCGTATTTTGGTATAATTCTTAAACATAATTTTTAAGTATTCTGTAATCAGAAATCTTTTACTGAGTAAAATAGAAAATTTAATCTATGCACTATTGAAAAATTTGAAATTTTAACACGAGTCGATGGAGGCATTTAAGGAGTACGTTGTAAGTTGTTACAGTCATGCAGATTTTGTCTTCAATGTAACTGAAGTGTCTAAAGCACTGATACTTTCTCTCCATATGAATCCTAATTTAACAGTAATTCCTGCTAAACTAAGAAAACTACAGTGACAGTTTGTAGAACATAACCAGACATGAGACTGTAGATTCATTCTCTCTGGGGATGAAGTTGTGTGTGTGCACACATACATAAAAGTACATACTGCATGTATGTAAATATGTGTGTATATGTAAGTATACACAAGTTAAAATGGAAAAGTTTAGTTTTTAGTTTTTGTGCTTTTCCAACAATACATTGCAGTGAGAGATATAAAGGCCTATTTAATGCAGAAAAAACATTCCCCCTCTCTAATTCCAGTTTTTCATTATTAGTATTTTGGGGAAAGGTCTGACTTATTTATATCCATCCTTTCATTTCTTCTCCCTCCAGGCCTCTCCCCCTGCCCACTAGGCCCTCCCCTAGCTCCTGGAAATCGCCCAAGTCTCTCTACCTGTTTAGTTGGGTCAGGCTTCCAGGAGTAGGAAGGGGCAAAGTGATCCACCTCAGGGTGACCTGCTGACCCTTTGGCCCCCAGAAAGTCACTTAGCACGTCAGGTAGGAGACGTGAACCTTGTTCTCGTTTGGCAGATGCGCTCCTCAGACGCTCGGCGAGCTCTCGATGTGGCCCTAGCAGTTTCCGACCTCAAGTTGTGTTACTTCTGTATTTCGTTTCTATTAGATAATACTGTTTGGCTTTTACCCCTTTAACATGTATTGTTAGAACCAGATTCATAATGGAAACCTCA
This sequence comes from Solenodon paradoxus, assembly GCA_004363575.1. Lineage (NCBI taxonomy): Eukaryota > Metazoa > Chordata > Mammalia > Eulipotyphla > Solenodontidae > Solenodon > Solenodon paradoxus. The sequence continues at coordinate 139,585 of RJWH01003218.1, read as the reverse complement.
GTTTCTATGGGGAAGATCATTCTGACTTGCAGTCCCTGATTATCTGCTTCCTTGGCCACAATGGCAAGTACTTTGGTTGAGTTACCTGATTTGATCTTACTAATGAGGGTTTTGTGTCCATTTCCCTAAGAAAACTAAGACCCAGAGAAGTCATGCAAGTTGCCCGAGGTGTCAGCTAGTTATTGCCAGAGCTGGAATGCAGCGCGGGCTTCTAACTCCACGTCTGAGTCCCTTTTTACGCGTGTCGTCAGTAACTTCATCATCAGTTGTAAGCCCACTCTTTATACCCCAGTTTTGGCAGATGTTTTATACAAATACATACTCAATGCATTTGCTCTGTTTGTTTTCAGTTCTGTCTATAAAATGGTTATGTAAACAGTAAGTTTGGTTATTATCGGTTTCAGATGCGATAACAAGTAAGCCTGTGAGAACCTGTGGCTCTTACATGTGTTATGCTAGAGAAAGACAGTCAAGAAATTCTGTGCTTGAATTAATTAGATCAAGTGTTAAATCTGCAAAAGTCTGGCCTCTTCCTTTGTTATGCAGTTGGCGGGCTTTCCCACTTCTTCAGTTGGCTGCCTTACAGGTGTGACCTGTGTCCACAAAGACTCAGCTGACAGGTCTGCTCTCATTACTCAGGGCACGTCTGCAGTTGGCATCGCACACCAAGACGGATATTGAAAACTTGAAGCAGGTCAAGAAGAGAATAACCAAGGCGTTAAGAGAATTTTAAATGTGTCCTGGGACGAAAGTTGGGGAAGTTGCACGTTTAACTTGGAGAAAAGGGGAGGGTGCAGAGGTAGCGTGGGAGAGGGCTGCTGCTCTGTGGGGGCTTCTTCCACCGACTGGTTGGCAGAACCGTAGTCTGTGGAGAAAATTTGCCAGAGGACAGTTTTTGCCTTAGTTGAAGGGAAAGCATACCCGTGAAGACTGAAGGCAGGAATGGAGAAGCGGGCTGCATCGGGGAGCAGGAGGTGAGCGCGTGCATCGGACAGCCACTTGCCGTTGTGGTGAAAGACTTGTTCATTTGAAAGGGCTGTGTTACAGACCTTCAGGGTGCTCTTCCAGCAACGGTCAGCGGTTTAAATTCTGACCCCCACGTGCCAGTGATTACTACATAGATTTGAAACAGTTATGGAGGCCTCCTTTTCTTTCGCCTGTTTCTCCAGTCGTTCTCTCCTTAACAACACTGCCTCTCCCCTCTCCCCGGCAGGTTCTAGCAGTTGTCTTCGGTGTGACTCATAGTTCCTGTCATCCCTGAGGAGCAAGGACTCTAGATTCATAGGCTTGCAAGCACCTTAGAGACATGTAGTCCTGTCTTGTAGATTTTATTTTCTAAGGATATTTGACCATTTTTCAGCATGAGCACTTAGAAAGAGAATTATTTTATAATGTTATTCTAAACTGGTGTGATTTTTTTTTTTAGTGAAAACTGGATTGTCTGGTATGAGAAAACTGGCCTGTAGGAAACACTCTGGAGGGAAGAAGACAGCAGGTGGCTGTAAGGCCTTTGAAATTAGACTGTATTTCCAAGACCTTGTAGGTTTTGTCCTCTGACATTAGCAGCGTAGCACCAAAGTGAGAACTTTATTGGGCCTGATTATTTTTTGTGTGCTTTCCTTCTCTCATGTTAGTGAGTTTTTATAAAAAAACAGGACTAGAAGACTTGTGTTACTTCTTTTCACATATTCAACTTGAGACGCTGGCAGCGCGTGCTTTCTCTTACTCCTAGTGGTGGGGAATCTTCTTTCCAAGGCTTTGCAATGTTGTCTTTGTGCGTAGATCATTAGGGTACACTCCCGTCGCCTCTTTTTTTTTTTTTTTTTTTTGTTGGCCGTTTTTTTTGGAATTGGTGCCAGAATAGATTGTCAGGGTCAAAGTTCAGACACATGTTGATTCAGCGATCAGAGTCTACCAGATAGAAGCCTGGACCCTCGGTGGCAATCGATGCTGCTTTAATTTTGTGTTGTGTTTAACTAAGGGTCATTCTATGTTGACACGTGAAATTTGTGCCACTTCTTTTTAGGCTAATGGTCATTGTTGGAGGAGAATTATTTGCTAGTGTAATTGCTTCGTGGCCTATAATTTTATTACCTCACAATACATTTTTTAGAATATGATAATTTTTAGTTGACTAATACAGAGTGATCCATTTTGTTGTATTTTTAAGTGGAAGTATCTATTGTTTTTACTGATTTGAAAGTTACTACATGATTATTGTTTAAATTGCAAAGGGTCAGTCCCTTCACCCAGCACCTAAGCACTCTTCCTACATCTGCCCCGGGGCAGTGAGCTCAGCAGTAGCTCATGGGCCCCGTGGGCAGCTGTGTCCCCTGCGGGTAAAGCCCTGGTCCTGGGCCTGCGGGGCCACAGTGCGAGGCTGAAACAGGCAGCAGCTGGCTGGGAACCCTGGCCCAGGAAAAACATGATAAAGAAAATGCTGAGAGGTGAGTCCTGGTGTAGTAGAGGCTTGGTCGCTCAGTCTACGTCCATCCCAAGGACTGGGTTCGCGTCTAGGGCTAGGGAGAACAACCAAGATGTACAACTGAATAAAGTAAATAAAATTGCTTCTCATCCTCTATCTTCCTGCCTGCACCTTTCCTAAAAAAAAAAAAAAAAAAAGAAAGAAAGAAAATGCTGGAAGATAAAAACTCAAGCCACCAGTGGGTCCCTCACACGTAGAGAGAGCCAAGACCAGTCCATTTGGGGAAACTCTTCAGATGACAGACTCATCAGACCCTGTCTGGACACTTGCCTCAGCTTCCGACTCCCGCATAGGAGCCAGAGAGGAGGAAACAGGTGATATAAAGGTCACAGAGCCTGAGCAGTGTTGGTGGGATCACACTGGGCCAAACAGCTCTGCAGATAACTAAACTCAGCCCCGTTTCTCCAAAAACGCATGGAAGCACTCAGCCGAGCTTGTCAGTCAGAAGAGCGGGGTAAATGCTGTCTTTTCCCAGAAGATAGACTCTTCACCTCTAATCTCCAACGTCCTGGCTGCTTCTGTGAATACCCGAGCCCTGAAATGCTGTCTTGGGACACGGTTGGCGGGGTGTCGGCTCCTGAGAGGCCAGCTGCTGTGGCCGCAGGGATGACCTTGGGGAGGACTGCCATCCCCTGTGGTTTCGTGGTTGCCGGTTGTAGTCGTCAGGCTGATGGGAAATTTGTGTGGAATGTAGTGGCGTTTGTCTTCCTCCAAAAATGTTCATCTTTGTGTTAAAGCTGGACAGTGGTTTCGCATCTTTTTGGGGGGAGAAAAGTGCATGCAGGATTCTCATGAAACAGCCCAGTATTTGCACTATTAACTCACATTCTCAGTAATCTCTAAAAGCCTTTCTTCTGTAACCAAATTGACATGTTTTAATATGTGAAATTTTAACTGCTTGAAATTTAATAGGTTATTATGAGTGAGGAACATTTTGACCAGAACCCAAAAATGCTGTCTTTTTTACACATATTTCTGCTTCTTTTAACCATTCTCAGGAGCTCCTTGCTCCAGATGTGTTTTCTCAGTGGGCATTGAACTAGACAGCTTGTTTTTGTTGTTCATCTGTTCATGGCTACAGGCAAACACCTTTAAGCAGACTGGGGGTAACAGCCCCCACCCGCTGATCGTCTCCAACTTTCTCCCTTTTCCCAGAGATTGTCTCCCGCGCATCTCTCTGCTGAGATGCGTTGGTGGATGCCAGTCGGCCCCCATCCAGGGGAGCACACACTTCAGAGAGGAGACCTGTAAATAATGAACCAGCCCCAATGAAGTAACTGCAGTGACCTTAGCACATCTCAGTTATCTATCCAAGAGACTGCTAGAGAATCAGTGTTTCCACACATAAAACATTAACACACAGGAGAGAAGGGTGTGAGTGAATATACAATAATACATTTGACCAGAAGTTTTGTCTGGCCATGAAGACGCTATAAAACCGTGGAAGTACTTCAGTATTTAAAAAATCATACTATGCCTGCTTTCTATAACTTTAAAAATTTGATATAGCATGGACATTTTTTTCATGGTAGTATATAGAGATATGCTTATATTTTTACTAGCTCTATAGTAGTTACTTAACCTATCCTTAATCCCTAATTGGTAGGGATTTAGATTTTCTTTCATGGTGGTTGTTAATTAATGAGCATCTTGCTGCTTATATCTGAGGTGCTTGTTTACTCTTAGTAAATCATCAAATACCTAAAAGCAGCATTGCTGGTCAAAGGGCATGTGCATTTAAACTGATCTGTATTGCCAGGTTTTTCTCAAGAAAAGGCTCACTGAATTTTTATTTCTAACAATGTATGAGAATGCCTGTTTATTTATAGAATAGGCTTTAATTAATGTAATCAGCATTAGTTTTTTTTAAATGTCTGCCAAATTCTTTAAAATTTAGCTAACTGATCCTGTATACTAGTCCAGTTCTTGAGATCTGATCTCGAGGTCCTTGTGTACTCTACAGAAATCTTAGCTTGTCTTTTTTTATGACCAATGAAAAGAAGAAACTAAACTAATTATAAGAGATAATTCCTTTATAAGAACTAATATTGGAGTTGTTACTTTAACTCAATGTAACTTAGAAAAGTTTGCCATGAGATTTTAAATTCTTAGGATTTTTGCTGAAGCCCTTTACTATATCTCAGCTTGTGTGTTCATTTTTTAAAATGGGTTCATTGGTGTAGAAGAGTGAATTAAGTTTTCAGAATCAAAGTTGAAGCTAAACTGCAGTAAATCCAAAGTTAATTACATTGATGTATGATAGTTCAAAATGTGTTTTAAAGATTTCTTCACATTTTAAAAGAAATCTCTTTTAAATCAATAGGAAACTCTGATGAGGAAGAAAGTACCTCAGAATCTGAACTTTGGAAAGGTCCACTACCCGAGACAGATGAAAAATCACAGTAAGTCCTGTATCGGTAAATAATTCACACCCTCCGTTTAGTAAGCTATGACCAGAGCCGTTCTTGATAGCAGTTAATGAAGAAAGTTAGAATCTCTTTAATATCTAGGATCACCTACCTGGTAAAAAATCAAAGCTTGTTCCCAACTGTTGTTTGTGGCGATGAATAGCCAACTGCTCTAGCTTCCTCTGGGTAAGGAAGTTGTCCCTCGGCTCGCCTGAACAGATAACCCTCTGGTCTTTGCTTAGATTCCCTCAGAAAAGAGCTGCCCGCTAACTTCCAGAGCAGTACCTGTGGTGTTCTGATAATGCTAAACCTGTGCTGGGGCGCCCTTGATGATCTGTACAGGTGTAAACGTTTACGTGCCAACCATCACTTAGCCCCCAAAGACAGATGACGAGTGTCGTGCCCACTTTCTGTGCTGGCAGCTGCAAGAGGTTTCTGGACACGGGCTGGAACGCCGTCAGCTCTTGTCACGTACTGGGGTGCTCGCCACTCGAACTTCCCTGCTAAAAGGACAAAGTGATCCCTGCCTCGTGGAGCAAAGACTGAGTAAAGGACGCACAGCCTCTGGTGTAATACCTGCATGCACAGGGAGCACTCGCGAAGTGCTATTCCCATCTTGCTAGTCACTTTAGCAAGAATAATGGCTCATAGTAGAAAGAAACCTGTGGAATATCTTCATTCACTAGTTTAGGCTGATTATAAAACATCTTGCTAATTATTTGATGTGTTTTCAGTGTTCTAGAAGCCAGGTGTGAGGGAAAGAGGGCCTTTTTTAAGCAACATACTCTTTATCTGTGTGTAACATTAACTTCATTTTTTTTTTTTTTTTTTTTTTTTAGCCAAATAAAGAATTCCCAAATGTGTGGTCATAATAGGTCAGATTATAAAGATGTTATTGCTCTAAGTAAAACGCTGTTATGCTATTTACACTGTTGACCAGACTTTTAGGCTCATAACTTTCCCTTGAAGAGCTTTTAGCAGAACATGACAAAACAGGTCTTAGAGTCAAATCACCTTTTTAGGCACTAAAACGTGATTAAAATCTTAGGAGACTTTCATAGTCTTTGTGACCTGATACTGATCAAATACTAAATATCTAATTATACACAAATTCAACTCATTTCATATATTACATACTTATTAGATCTTTCAGCATCTACATTTTGTTGTCAGGCTAGGGAAAGACAGTAGCGTGAAGACTGTCAAGGTGCAGATAATTTTTAAATCCACTATCTAAGTCTGTGGTTTATTTTTTTCTTTAAATTTGACATGGCTGTGATGACTTTTCATTCACATTTTTTTTACCTCAAATGATGGAATCCCATTGTGAATTTCTAACCAAAAAGAATATTTTTTAAAAAGACCAATAAGCTGATTTGACTGTCTACTTTGTGTCTCTGTTCCTAATTAAAAAAGAAAAGCAGCCGTGCATACATTTCAGCCTCATAGTAACTCTCTGAGGAAAGGTAATTTTCTCCATTTTACAGAGAAGGAAACTGAGCCCAGGGAAATGAAGTAACTTGCTCCCCAGTTAATAAATGACAGGGCTAGGACTTAACCACTGTCTGACTTGAAAGTGTGTGCTATTTCCATTGTACCCTCCCGTCCCTAGCACTAACCTTTTTTAAGTACCTTACAATTTTCCTAGTATCTAGCCTATTATAATCCAATTTAGTATCTCCGTTCATTTCTTCTGTTTGTGTTAAGCATTATCTTTATCATTGCAAATAAGTCTTACACTTAGCTATCCTCAGAACAATAAAATCTTGCAGTCTAAGCAGATGCCCCATTCCTAAGAGTAAGACATAGTTTTCCTAGAAATAGTTTTTTTCAATCATTTCTTGATCAGACTTTAACTTGAAATGAGAATGAGTAGAGAAATTATGAAGTGAACCAATAAATAAAAGCAATGACATTTTACAAACTGCTTCAAAGTAAAATCTTAGCAACTGAATACATTTAGAAGTGCCAACATGTAAAGCATGTTACTGTTAATCTGGGCACAGTTATGATTGTTCTAGAAACTAAGCATTATTTAATGGCTGGATCGTGAAATATATTGACATTTAGAAGAATTCACAAATGTGCTGAATTAAAATATTTTATTAATTGAATGTAATATGTCACCTGGTAAATTTTTTCTGTAATTGTTGATTTTTAACCAATATTAAACCTTTTCTTTTAAATAGGGAAGAAGAATTTGATGAGTATTTTCAAGATTTGTTCCTGTGAAATGGAAGAAAGAAGTCTACCATCCTTAATGTGAAAGTACACTTTGAAACCCTGCTCAAAGGTTTTATCTACAAGTTACAGCTTGCTAGTTTGTCTTTGGAAATAAAAACCTAGTTTACTCTCAGGATGTCAGATGCTTTGGAAGTTGTTAGTTCCGTTAGCAAAATTGCCCCAACTTTTATGTCTCAGTCGTTTTATGTACGACTGTTTCATCTGTAGTTCCTGGAGCAAAAAGCTAGTGCCCTGTGCAGAGATTCTTTTGTTCTCTGCTGTGTAGGGGCTTTATTTCCACAGTGCGTGTTTATCTTCCCCTGCCTGTTTGTTTAAATGATCAGGATTATTGGGGTCTCACAAAATTTATGAAGTAGGTGAAGAATGTCATCAGCCTGTTTACTTCCCTCTGAGACCTGGCGCTCCCTTGTGAAAGTGCCGGTTTTCCCATTGCCACCGACTTTAGCTGCCTATTTTGCTTTTCTTTCTCCTGCTTCCTTTGTACCTCTACCACTTAAGGGAATTTGTTATAATCAAATTTGATTTCCCAGTTTGTCAGTAATTTACTAGTAAGCAAATTAATACCCTGGGTCAAAGCAAGTCCCAGTAGTCAAATAAAGGGTGTTTTCACAAGTTAACTCTTCACCGGCAATTATGCGCTAAGATAATTTCACTGAATGATTCTGAAAACAAGAGCTTATCTTAGATACAGTCCTGCAGCTACGGATCTACTTCTATGAGGGATGTGTTGTACAAGGTAGCGTCTCACCTGGGGGCCCACACTCCCGTGGGTCACAGATGGTGCTTCGGGAGAGTGAGCGCTCGCAGAAACTGTAGGCCAGCTTCCGTGTCTCTTGGGGGAAGGGCATAGCTTCATCAACTTTCCAAAAGAATGTATTGATTTTTTTAAAAAGTAAAGGCCTACTTTTAGCCAAGAGCAGATGGGTAAAGAGAAGAGGCACAGTTGAGTCAAGAGACGACATGGAGAGAATGATCACACGTTCCGGTTACTTGGTTAAAAGATGATTGTAAGTGACATTTAAGCATGGAATGTTAGGCATTTAATTGCAAAATAAATAACAGTGTCTTATTTTAAAATGGCTAGTGTCAGAGATTTTCCTTTCCTGAAGCAACTTTTATTCATTAAGATAAATGAATCAGCCTGTTACGTGTGAGGGCCTGTGCTGTGCAGTGCTCAGTGGAGCTTGTCCGGGAAAGAGCGGCAGTGATTCTACCCCTTCAGAAAACAGTCGGCAGTGGTTTATTAAACACTGAAAGTCCCCTCACCTCTTAAACTGTCTTTTACATCTTACTACTTAGAGTGAATTAAATTGATTCTTGATTTCTGAGGAGAAATGTATTTTAAACGTGCATCAGTAAAACTGATATTAGCAATAGGAAATGTTTTTTTATGTTCATAAACTTAATGGTCATAAAATATATTTGTATCTTAATGGTCATCAGAAAATAAAATCCTGCAAAATTAAATGATGACTAGGAAGAATATCTAAAGACCCTCTTAAAGTAAATCCATTTCTTTGGTATTGCAAGTGTGTTTTATGGTACCTACTTCATTTATAAATGTAGGTCGTTATATATAATCCCAATACTTAATCCATTCACACAGTGGCAGGTAATGGGAGTCATATTTTTAAGGAGTTTTTGAATAGATCTGTAAGTGATGAGTTTAAAGATAATTTTCCAAAATACCTGTCTCAGACTTGCTGTTGCACAGTCAGTGGCATCCAGCGGACCGTTGGTCTGGGGACTTGAAGTCAGGTTTTCTTACACTTGCCCTTAAGCGAAGTTCCTGTCTTTGGGAGACCGCCGGTGTGGCACCCACCTCTCAGTGTGCTTTCTGCTGAAGGACGGGTGGGGGTTGTTCAAGCTGCCTGATGTTTTGGGGTCCAAGATTATCTAAGGCTAAAAGAATATTTTATGTGATTTAAAAATATTAGTGATCCTAACAGTGGATCTTCAAAGTTTTTTAAGCAGTGGAATTAAGGGAGTACATGCATCATTTACCCAAACTGATACCCTGAATGATAGCACTCATTGGGTTTAGAGAGATATATTAAGCAGTTATTTTTCCCTCCCTAATAAAATATTAAATTTACAATTACTCTTCATCCTTGCCTGTTTGTTACGTTACTTAATCAAAATATGAATCATTCGTGTTTACTGAGTGCCCACCTTGTGCCAAGCAACGACGCTAGGTACCAGGGTAGAGCTGCGAACAAAACAAACACAAATCTTGTCTCTCTTGAGTCTTACATTCTAATGTGACAAAAGTAATCTTATGATTCTAAGTTCTAATTTCCTTATAAACATAAAACAACTAGGGATTCATTTCTTGACTGCTTAAAATTGAAAACCATCTTTTACATAACAAGACATTTCAGATTTAGAGATCTTTAATTCGTTATAGTTTAAACTGTTTTTGAAAAGAAAATATATGGCATAATTATTGTTTTAATTTTTTTCCATGTTTTTATTGCAATAACTTTAACATTAAAATAATCTCATACGTATAGTTTCCCCATATGTGCAGGTTCCCCATTCCTCAGATTACGTTAACACGCCCTGCCCTCCACCACGTCACCAAGTGTTCTTCACCACTGTCCAGTGGGTCCCGTTCCCTGTTGGAAACCTCAGTACTATTCCAAGTGTCCAAGGGTTGCTTTTGTTTCATCTGTTCCTTTGTTTTGTCTGATCATATTCCACGTATGAGTGAGGTCATCTGGGATCTTTCTTCTTCTGATTTATCTCACTGAGCATCATCCCCTCTGGATCTCTCCATGTTGATTGACATGACAGCGTGTCATCTCTTCTAAGGGCTGTGCAGTGTTCCATGGTGTATGTGCACCATATCTTTCTCCGTTCAGCTGACATTGGGCACTTAGGTTTAAGTTTCAGTTCTTAGCTATTGTGAACAGCGCTGCAGTAAACATGGGGTGCATACATTTCTTTGAATTAGAGGGTGACTACCCTTTTCTTTTTTTTCTACATAAATACCCCAGAAGTGGGATGGAGGATCATATGGGATTTCCATCTTCCAATATTTCTGAGGAATCTCCATACTGTTTTCCATAGGGGTTTCAGCAATTTGCACTCCCACCAACAGTGTAAAAGTGTCCCCTTTTCTCCACATCCTCGCCAACATTTGTTGTTTCCAGACTTTCAGATGATAGCCAGTCTCTCAGGTGTAAGGCGATATGTCATTGTTTTGATTTGCTTTTCCCTGATAATCAGCAAGTAGAAACATCTTTTCATGTGCTTGTTGGCCATCTGTCTATCCTCTTCAGAAAATGTCTCTCCAGTTTCTCTTCCCATTTTTTGATTGGATTGCCTGTTTTTCTGTTACTGAGTTTTATGAATTCTCTGCATATTTTAGATATTAAGCCCTTGTCAGAAATATAAAATGAAAATATCTTCTCCCAGTTAATAGGTTGTCTTTTGTTTTTGGTGATGTTGCCTTTCGTTGTGAAGAAACTTTTTATTAGCTTGATGTCATCCCAGTTGTTTTTCTTTTTGTTTCCCTTGATGCTGGAGTTGAGTCCCAAAGGCCTCTCTAAGGCTGATGTCGTGGAATGTCTTTCCTTTGTTGTCTTCCAAGACCTTTAGGTTTTCTGGACTTATTCCAAGGCTCTAGTCCATTTTGAGTTAATTTTTGTGAATGGTGTTAGAGACTGATCTAGCATCATTCTTTCGCATATGCCTGTCCATTTATTGAAGAGACTTTCCTTTTCTCCGTCAAATGCTTTTGGCTCCTTTATTGTAAATTAACTGACCGTATGTGAGTGGGTCAGTTTCTGGTGAATCCGTTCTATTCCACTGGTCTGTGCCTCTGCCAGCGCCATACTATTTTGATCACTTGCTTTGTAGTTTAGCTCAACATCTGGGAGTGTAATCCCTCCAGATTCATTCCTTTTCTCATAATTGCTTTGACTATTCGGGGTCTTTTGCTATTCCATAGAAAGTTTTAAGATTTTTTTTTTTTTTCATTCTATTTCCTGGAAATAAGCCCATGGGGTTCTAGAGGAGATTGCATTATGTACATATATGTTAATAAGCATTATAGCATTATATCTTCTTGCTGGCTTGACCCCTTAATCATAATATAATGTCCATCTCTGTCTTTTGTTACGCTTTTTAGTTGGAAGTCTCTTTTATCTGATACAAGTATAGCCGTTCCTGCTTTTTTGTAGTTGCCATTTGACTGTGGAATTGTCTTCTGACCATTGACTTTGAGTCTTTATCTTTTGAAAGAAGTTGAGTTTCCTGAATGCAGCAGAAAGTTGGGTTATGCTTTTTAATCCATTTGGCTACTGTGTGTTGTTTGGTGAATTCATTCCATTAACATTTAGGGTTATTATTGATATGTAGCTGTGCATTGTTGCAGACAGTGCCTTTTTTCTTCTTTCTCTCTTCGGTGGGTTGGGTGTAGTTAGGTATTGATTGCTTTCCTCTTAGCTTTTTCCCTGGAGATGTATTTCAAGGTTATCCTGAAGTGAGCATTAAGAATGCTGTTTCCTATTTTTATTAAAGCAGATTAGTCTTCATTCATTCTTACCATCCACATTTTTGTCCTTTTCTCCTCCCCACTTTTTGTATTTGCTGTCTTACTGTTTATAAGTGGAATATCTTCACACTTTATGTAACATCCCTTAGTATTCTGGGTAGAGCTGCCTTTGTGATGATGAATTCCTTTAACTTTGCTTATCAGAAAAGATTTCTATCATTCCTTCAGTTCTGAATAATAATCTGCAAGATACAGTATCCAAGGTAGAAAATCCTTTTCCTTCAGCACTTTGAATATATTGTGTCATTCCCTCCTGGCCTGTAGAGTTTCAGTTGAGAAATCTGCCGACAGTCGTATGGGAACTCCTTTGTATGTGACTCATTTTTCTCTGGCTTCTTTTAAGATTCTTTATCTTATATATTTGACATTTTGATGACAAATGCGACTAGGTGTGGGTCTGTTTGGGTTTCTTTTATTAGGATCTCTCTCAGCTTCCTGGGTCAGGAGGTTTGCATCATTGTTCCAGTAGGGACATTCTCAACTATTATTTCTTCAAATACAGCTTCAGCCACCTTTTCTCTGTCTTCTCCTCTGGGCCCTCTATGATGTGACTGTTGTTCCTTTTCATCTTATCCCAGAGGTCTCTAATGCTGTCTTCATTTCTTTGCATTCTTTTTTGTCTTTGCTGGTTTACTTGAGTGCATTCCTCTGCCCTCTCTTCTAGCCCACTGATTCTGTTGGAGGTTTCACCCATCTTAGTCTTGGGTCCCTCTTTTGAGTTCTTTAGTTCAGCTGTCATGTTCATTTTTCTGATCTCTTGCTTCAGTACTTCTCTTTTTCTTCCTCTATTATTGTCTTGATTTCCATGAGTGTGTTTATCACTGTTGCCCTGAATTCATCCTCAGATAGTTTGCAGGCATTTGTTGTGTTCAGATTTTCCTTTGAATTTTTTATTGGATCCATCATTTTGTGTATATTTCTTTGTGTCTTTGCTCTTTTTGGCATTGTTTGTTTCTGTGGGTTAGGTTTCCTTGCAGTGATGGCCTTGTGTAGGGTATTGACGTGCAACAGATCTTGGTTTGAACACTGAAATTTCTTGAGTTTTGTGGCATCACCATTAGTGGGATTCGTTGAAGTTCTTGTGTGGAACCTCTTTTGGGGCCCGAGAGTTCAACCTATGGTGTTGGAGTTTGTGTGGAAGATTCAGAACCTTCCCCCAGCATCCCAAGCTCTGAACCTTAAGCATCACCTTGCTTTTGGCCCACAGTCAGCAATCAGGCTGCAGGTGCATCTCTACCCACAAGATGGCACTAGTAGGTGGCATTGACAGTTTCTACCTCTGGAAGACTCCTTTACCCCTGGGGCAGGCTTTCCAGAGGCCAGGTCCTGCCGCTCCAGGGCAGTATGGTGTGATGGAGTGAAGGAGGAGGATTCCCCTAGCTGCTATCCAGTTATGTAATTTTCTCACTGGGCCTCCTGTTTAAACCACCAGGGCACTGGTCCTCCTTCCATCCTGCACCAAGACCCTCACCGCCGGCCCCATATTCCATTCCCTCTAGGCAGGCACTGTCTGCTGCTTTCGTGATTCCTGGGAGATCCAGTTTGCAGTCCCAACCCCTCTGCTGCACCCCAAATTCTGAATCTGCAGTGTAGCTCTGAACCCTCATGTTTTCGCCGACCCTTTGTGGTAGCAATTGCTGCTCTATCTTTATAGTTTCTTTGCCTGCTTTTCCTCAGTCTGTGTTTCTGGAGTATAGATGAATTCCTAGTTGGTCTGTAGGGAGGACGTGAGTCTTGCTCCTACCAGGCCACCATCTTGACTGGAGCCCCCATGGCATAATTATTATTTGTGATTCTAGATAAATAAAGGAGTTACTCTGATATCCAGACATGTACCATGTAGTAGTAATTATCTTTAGTTTCTCTTGGCAATTCAGTAATTAGAAGAGCTGGTAGATCGTTCTGTTAATTCTCTTTTTTTCATCTATTGACGTCCTTCCAAACTGATAGTGAAGGTCTTACACAATCAAAGTACATATTGCTTGCTATGCATAATATTTACTGGCTTGTTTAACTTGCATTCGTATTATCCAGGTAGTGTCTTTATCAATTCATAATTTTCTCAATGAGAAGAGTCGTTCTGAACATAAAAAATCGGTTCTTCGTTGCGTACAAACACTGTAATTTATTTCAGTGGGGGGAACAGACATAGGGTGAAGGATAAACTGCAGAAATGGTGTGGTCTTCCCCATTCTACTATCAAAGGTAAAAGGCAAAGGAAACAAATGCTTAACATTTTGGATGGAATAGTATTTGATGTCCTTTTTTCTTGTTTTCCATGTATTATTGACATATTATGCATTCTCTACTGGATGCACTCTTACATTAGGACGTGTTGATGAGATTTTTAGTTCAGGAAAGGGCTGGAGGTTTGAATCATTATTATTAATGTTATGGTTGGATTGTGTCCCCCTTCAAATTCTTATGTTGAAATCCTAACCCCTGGCAACCTCAGGAGGTGACTGTTTGGAGACGGTGTTTAAAGAGGGTCATTAAGGTAAAATGAGGTCACAGGAGTGAGCCCCAGTACAATATGACTGGGGTCTTAGCAAGAAGAGGAGGTGGGAACACTTACACAGAGGACCCTGTGAAGGAAAAGGGAGATGGCCCCTCTAGGTCACTAAGATACCGGCAGTGGCAACCCTTGGATTAGCTTCTAGCATTGTAAGAAAATAATGATCTATTGTTTAACCCAGCCAGTCTGTGATCTTTTATAGCAAACAAATTAAGACCTTTCTAAAGAATCGGTGATTACTTCCAAGATTATAGATTTCTAATTTAAAACAAACTGAAACCAAAATTGTACCTGTTTTCATCTTATTTTATATTTTTGTTGAACTTGACTTTGCCCTCAGGACATTCAGGCAGGCTAGCAGTGTATCTTCTCCTGACAGTCGTAATGGTAGCTTTTCTGAAACTCCTTACTCTCTGCTTCATAGTTCATGAATGAAATTTGCTCAAGTTCTTTCTTCCATCAAAAACAGAGACAGTCCTTGGAGCTAGACGTGTTGGAGTAGGTTACAGCATCAGACACGTTTTGGACTTGTTGGCACCTGCAGCGCCTGCGCGTCTGCAGCCGGTGAGAGAAGAGGAGCCGTGTCATCTGGAGCCTCTGGGTGGACAGTGTGTTTGTCGTGACTCTCGTGGCTTCAGTGCCGACTTCTTGGCCTAGTTATTGACCGTCAGCTATACTGAGCACTAAGGGTTCAGCATTCAGATGTGAATTCAGTCAGAATTGGTGCATTGAGAAAACAGTCTCATAAATGACTCGCCCGTTGGCATCCCACTTTCTCACGAGAGGCCTGGAGCCACAGCCTGGGATCAGAGTTGTTGCTTCACAGCAGGCACGAAATTTGAGGTCTGGAGAGACAAAACGGTGGCTCTGCCCTGCAGAGAGGCCTCAGTTTAGTGGGGCAAAAGTGCAGAAGTATGTTTTTCTGCAAAGAAAGCATAAAAGATCCATATTCAGCCTGTTGACTACTAAAAATGTCAGGAGCCACTTAAAGGACCTTAAATTCTGTATAAAATAAAATTGAAATAAAGATTAAATTGAGTTGTACTAAAAGTACATTCACTTTCCATTTGCTCAGAAAAAGCGACTGGTTTTCTGAAGTGCAAGTCAGATCTCAGGATGCTCCTGTTTCAATCCCTTAAATTCCCCATCGCGCCTCGGAAGACAGACCGTTCACCCAGCCTTCAGACAGCACACCGTCTGGCGTGCGGCCAGCGTCCTCTGGTACTTTGCCCCCGACTCTGGATTCCAGCAAGTTTATCTGCACATCAGACTTCCGTGCATATTGTTATTTTCTTCCATTCCAAACCCTCCTCTCTGCTTAGCCAAAGCCTGCTGCCTTTGTACTTCAGCATGAGCACATTTCTTGAAGAAAGTCTTTCCTGCCCCAGGCACACGCCTCCCTCTTCCTCTGCTGCACGGAATTCATTTATGGGTTTAACGTTGGGCTCTCCCACCAGATAGTAAACGCTGAGATAAGGGCCCTGTCTCTCCCCAGAGCCTGCCAAGCACAGGGCCTTGTACAGAACAGAAAGCCAATAAATACGTCAGAGAGTGGGCCTCAGAGTCAGAGCAATTGTCTTCATTCTATTCAAGGACATCCTTAACCTTTTCAGTAAAATTCTCTCCTGTGAATATTTTAAAATACCACCAAACACAATACAACCATCTGAAAGAAATGTTTTCTCCTTTCAAGTTCTTTCCAGATAAAGATGAAGTCTTTGTTCAGCAAGAAGTCTTTACAAGACACTAACTGCTGAGCTCTCAAGACAAAGCATGAAGTCGTGAACTAGCATTCCGCTTTCAAGATGACATTTCAGTCATCGGCTAATAGCTGTCCTAAGCATTTTAACAGGTTGTCTTGCCTGTCTGCCTAAGTACGTCTGTTCAGTTTGCTCACATCTAGTTCTCTCTCCTTTGATTCTGCCTCTGAATGAGACATTAGGCTAATATCTCAAACTGCTCTGGAGAAACAAAGATACCCCTGAGACTTTCCATGTGGGTGACTTTTTTCTATTTCATTGCAGTTGGAAAGGAAAATTCTCATCCAAATGATTATGTATTTCACTGACTTCATGTTTACTTACCTTATATACAAAAGTACAGACAAAATCAATAAAGCCAACTTGAAGTTTAGGTAGTTCCTCCTTTTTGTTTCTGTCCATCATAGGCTAGAACGAGACATAAATACCTTAAGAGTTTTCTACGACTCAGTAAAATAGATTGATCTATGTCAATAATTTCTAAGACTCAGCGCGCTCGTGTCAGGGTGTTTATAGTTGGTTGATGCTGCAGCACCGTCCTCCAGGTCCCCTTGTTCCCAAAACTCGTTGGCGACCAGAAGTGCTACCTGCAAGTAAAAGGCTAGAGACTGCGTTTTAGTACCAGGAATGACATTTAAAGGAAGAGTTGATTATTAATGCTTGAGATGCTGTCATCCCACGTGCTCTTTGGTTTTCAAAAGACGTCATTTACAGATGACATTGACACGGGAAAAGAGGAATTTCTCTTTCTGCTCTGGTGTCCTACACTCACTGATGGCGTCTGTCACCTCTTGGCTGTTGCCATCACTTCTCAGCAATAAAAAGAGGAGATGGGACGATGTCGCTCATGTAACATGCTTCACGCTGTAGCGCTTCCCCAGCTTTCCTCGTGACCTGCTTACATGTTAGCATCTAGCACATCTGCATGCCTAGAACACGGTTATTTGATTACACTGTGAGGCTATTTGAAGGTTAATTTATATAGTTAAAAAAAAATCTATCGAACCACCTGTTACCTATCTTAGACCAGCAGGGGTTAAGTGACGTTTTTCGTAACGTGCTCCGAGTCCAGTGAAGGCAGGCACAGGAGCAGGTGGTAAGCGCTCTGCTGGTAACGGCAGGAGGTGCTGGAGATGCAGGAGAAGGGAACGGTCCGTTTCATAAAGGAGGGAGGTTGCATTTTCTGTGTCAAGAAGGAATAGTAGTTGGCGAGGTAACAAGGAAGGAAGATAGCGTGCAGAGGAAACATGGGCTGTCCCAAGCTTATGTGTATAGGACCTTAGAGGGTGAGGTGGTCACAGGACGACAGTGATGGGAAATGACCCTGGGAGCATAGGTTAAGGACAGGTAGTGAGTGGCAGGCCATGTCAGTTTTGCTGGGAAGTTGGACTGGCTTCTCCAGGCCAGTAGTTCTGATCCCGAGTCCTGGAGTTCCTTCAGGGGGGCCCATGTAGGGAGAGGTCGAGAGAGTTAAGTGAGGTGACTTTGATTTTTCCCTCTTTTACAAAGTGAACTTGGTAAAACTTTGTGGGGAGGAGTGAACTTTGCTTTTTTGTTGTTGTTGACGATTGAAACTCCAGCAAATGGAAGTGTAGAGGCTTGTGAGCATGCAGCTCAGTAGAGGGTCGGGGGGCAATGGCAAGATCGCTTGGGAGGCTGCCCCCTCGTTCTCATGAAGCTCAGGTGTGGAGTGTGAACTGAGGTGCTAACAAAGGTACTGACAGAAATGCCTCTGAAACGGGGAAATGGCCTTAGTGTTCCTGGGGGTGATTGTGCAGAGACCCGAGGAGGAAGAGCACACCTGCCAGGGTTTGCACTTGAAGTTCCGTGAATCTGTCTTTACAAAATGTAATCCCTACTTACAGTGAAACCCAGTTATTCTGGCTTCTCTTCTGTTTAGGGTTTTCCCTAGAAACTACTGAGGGAAAGAGAAGCTTCTTTCATAGCAAAGTGAGACATTAGGTGGCACACTAATGGTTTCCAACTCTCACGCCCCAGGGCTGGGGAAGAACTCCGTGGATGGCACCTTCACCCGGAACTCGGTGCCTTCTAGTAACTGACAGCCCGGGGAGGAGATGTCGGCACAGACCCACCTCTGATGGAGGAAGCACGAATGAATCAGTCAGTCTGGCACTGACATCACCTTGATCAGAAAATACAGGCATGCCAGTGTCATGTCACAGAAATTTTACAACCTGTCCAATGATCAAGGAGTTGTTTCCAGAAAGCATCTTCTTCCCAAGATGCTCTTTATTTGCCTTGTTCTGGGGTCTGATCACACGGCTCGTTGGCGTGTTGACTTTTGTGAGCCCTGGACAGCAATTTGCCTTCTTGGTTACAAAAATTCAATGGGATATCTTATTTTTTAACTTTCTCAAGTTCCTTTATGCTTCTTACTCTGTTTTTAAAAGTATAAATCAGTTATTTGAGAGGATGAGTCCAGGGTAATGAGAGATAATTGCTTGCAAAATATGGAGTCATGTAATTGCTAGCTAGAATAAATTCTGAGGTTCCCAGCCCACATTCACTTTGCCCTGGGACCTAGACAGCACCTGAGCGCGACACCACGGAGACCAGCTGTACTTGCCTGACTCTGTACCTCCCAGGGCTTGGTGATAGCTGACAAGTCACATGCCGTCATCATCATTGCCCTTTGGAAGAAAACGAAAATTGTACCATTAGATATGCAAAATTAGTCATTTTTACTCAAAAAAAGGAATTAACATTTGAATGGCTCACATGATGATCTCTTTTTTGGTTGGATCAGTGGTTACGTATTTGATGGCTTCCTGTTCAGTTTCCATTTTTTCACAGGCATCTACAATTTTTTGAAACATGGCTCTCTTTCTAGAAAAGACACAGCTGTTCTGGTCATGTTATAAGAGCAGCGAGAAAAAGGCGTCTAACACGGGCTTGAATGGAGCAGTTCCATTTCTAGGCATGGACCTCAGAGAAACTCCGCTGCGGGCTCCACACTGGCACTGCCGTCAAAGCTGGCCAGTGGAGCCACCGAAATGGCCGTGAGCTGAATAGACATAAGTGACCCGGATCTCCGTGCACCATCAGGATAAATCTTTAAAGCATAATGTCTGAAAACAGCAAGGGGCAGAAAGGGCATATGACACCGTTTATGGGAAATCGAATCGTATTAATGCCAGACGAATGGGTGGGAGGCCTGAGGGAATCAGGAGGGGTTTTCATGGTGAGGGCGGTGGGACGCCTCAGTTGTTTGTATCATTTAAAATGTTCCCCTAAAAAAGATCTAGGACAAATGCGGCAGAAGCTTAGCTTGTGTTGAGCTGGCATTCTGGATATTTAGATATCAGTGATACTATTCTACATACCTGTGCTCATGTCTGAACTATTAATAATCAGATGTTAGGAGTCGCAGAGGCATAATTTGACATTGCCCATCCAGGTCGTTCAGTGTTTGGCTCCTGTAGCCACTTCACTTTGTTCTAATCCTCGTTCCCCAGGCAGCCGTGTGGCCCGCTGACAGGAAACCGCACAGAAGCCGGGAGTCCGGATCTTGCTGCCTGCTGTCAATGGGCGCATGCTCTCCGCATCATGTAACTTAGACGTTTGTGAGTTTGGCTGATGTGTCTCCGTGTCCCCTAGACCGCAGACCCCGTGAAGGGGCCAGACGAAGCCACCTCGTCAGCTTGGGGGCCGTCGCTCAGCAGCGCACCAGCCTTGTGACTGCGTCTGCAGTCGCAGTCAGACTTCTTAGGTGACAAATGCCTGAGTGCAGGTGCTGCAGCTTTTTAAATACGTTTCTAGATGCTTTTTAAAATCACCGTGGGTACCTCAAAGGTATCGTGTTGCTGCCCCCAGAAGAAAATGACTCAGTATGTGGGGTAAATGCCTTCGTATGTCAGCGCAGTGGATCAGTTATGGAAGGTGGATGCCGCAGAGGGTAAGGGAATTCTGCGGCGAGTTCTCTACTTACTTGAAGTATAAAGCGAGGTCCGTCGCTACTATCGCAATTTCAAACAAACGAATAACTGTTTCAAACTGGCGTTTATTGAGATTCTGGAAGATGTTTAAACTCTGTAAGATGAAAAGTCACAAAGTGCAGTTATGAATTCGCCTTTGATTTAACAAACACACCAAGGTCTGCTTAACAAAGTGAGAAAAATGTATAAAGAAAAAAACTCTTGCTTTTAATTTTTCTCTCTTGGACTAAGTAAATCCCTCTACTGCACTTTAAGTAAAATCATTTAACCTGTAAAGACAGGTACTGAGAGCAAGTGTTCCTGTCATTGATGCACGGCACTTCGGGATAAAGCTTTTCTTCCAGGACCATTTAAAAATACCAGCAGATTCGACGTGTGCTTGTCCTACCTGAAGAGCTTTAATAAAGACACTGCCATTGTCCACTCGTTAGACAAGCACTGAGTGTCCAGCAAGCCATGTCCCAGTGATCACAGAAGCCCCTGGGGACCTTTCACAGGCTTTACAGAAGCACCTGTGAATGTCGGGCAAAATAATGAAGCCTTCCCAAGTTGGCCTTAAAATATTTCTTGCAATTCTGTTTTACAGAAACTTAACCCTTCTCTGAAGCTTTCCCCACCAGTAGTGTCTGCGTATGGAGCACGTCGCGTCTTCGTGCCTTCGTAAGCTCAGTGTAAGGTTGGGAGGGGTCTTTAAAGGCCTGATACCCCAAGTGGACCTGTCGGCAGAGAGGCTGAAAGACAAACGGGCAGCGGCAGTGTCGATGGAGGGGACAGTGAGGAGATGCAGCACGGTGCCACCGGAAAGAGGAGTCATTAACCTCCGGAAAGAGAGAGGCGGCAAAAACGTAGGAAAGAATGCTACACGGAGTAGAAAATAAAGTCGCTGACATTCGTGCAAAACTTACTGCAGGGCGCTAAGTGCCTCACAGATGCTCCCAGGACAGACACAGCTCAGGGCAGGGGCACGCGGCAGAGCGGGCTTCTCGGCCTGGCAGCACCAGTGCCCACAGCTGGCACCAGCCCAGGTTCTGTCCTGGCTGCTGCTCCGGGTGGTGGTGGGGGGTGGGATCCTGCACCAGGCTCCTGACATCTGTGCGTGTGTTTTCTTCCATGCGGATGGAACGGCCGGCCCACCTCGCTGCGCTTTGCTTGGTGAAATCAGTGACTGCTGAGTCAAATGAGGTCACTGAGGACGCATTTCAAAATTGTTGACGTTGGTACATTTTTTTCTTTTTTTTAAAGAAAGATGCAAGCAGGAATGAGGGCAGGTATGCAAGCAGGCGGGAAGAGAGGAGGAAGAAACACTTCTAGTTGTCATCTTGGTGGTTCCCTGACCATGGGACGTGAACCCAGGTCCTTGGGATGGATGTGGATTGCGCTCGGCCAGAGGCGGCGGCGCTGGTACTCCATCAGGGTGCACCACACACTTTAATTATTGTTGCAGCGTTAGCATTCTTCGTGGTTTTGAGGTTCGTTACTGATAAGATATAATTTCAAACTCAAGAGTAACTCTGGTTGTCATTCCAAGATATTGAAGTATCAGAAAGCAAGAAATGGACAAGAGCTCAAGTTTTAGTCACTGTCTTATATAAACTTTCACTGAAATCATCTTTTTAAAATAACTTCCAAGTAAAGAAAAGTGTTTCACACAGCAAATGTGAGTAATGGAAAGGGAACTGTAATTATTTTGCTAAAATAATAAATTCACAGTAGTTACTGTAGTTAGTCTTTTTAAATCAACAGAATGAAGAAATGGCTTTTCAACACTCCAGACTGCGGTAAGTAAAAAGGAAGCTTGTCTAGATCAGAAGCGATGTTTCACCTGGGACGGCTCACAGCAGTCTGCCGGCCACCCACCGTGGCCCCTGTGAAGCAGCCCTTCTGGACCCAGGCCACTGCCTGGTCTGGGTTAGCCTGGAAGAAGGAAGGGTGCACGGGCGTTCGTTCTGAGCGAGTCCCACTCAACCTGACCCTGGTTTTCAGCCACAGTGTTTTCCTTCCTGTGATTCGCGGCGACCCAGTGGTTAGGTCACAGGAGTGAGGCACTGTTCACCGGTGTGCGTTACGTACGTTCCAGAAGTGTCTGTTAACGTGATCCTGACAATACTTTGTAGACTGAGTAATGCTTGAAGTCATCTTTGGTTTCTGTACTGAGGGCGGGCCGACGAGGGCATGTTTTAAACTTCTAAATAGATGAGTGTTTTTGCACATGAAATTGTTTCAGTACTGAATTGTCTACTGAAAATTTGCCAGAAGACTAAACCTTGGGTGTTCTCACCACACACACACCCATGAATACGTGGAGATGCCCTATTAATGAGCTTATAGTATTTCATTATGACATAAATAAAAATATACACCTTAAATGCATGTATGTAATTTTTAAAGATAAAAATGTAAATCGAGAGAAAAAAACGAACATAACAAAATAGAATGGGATTTATTTTAAGTAAAGATGCTGCTGAATTCAAATACTCCCTTATGGTGGGCCTTCCTGCCTCTGTCAAGTGCCGGGTATGCAGAGTTGGTCTACAGCTGTCAACCAATAAGTCAGTGTTTGTATGCGTCTGTTACTCTAATGCATGCTGCCTTTAGCTAGAAGCCTGGATACCTGTCGCTGTTGGCTCAACATGCGTGTGTGAGGGTGAAAGCTTATGTGTGCAGAGCAACAGAAAAATAAACGCGACTAATACTGCTGAGGTGCACGGAGCCGCTCCCCGTTCTAACCTAGAATGACAACACAGCTGTACCAACGCCGACTGTCAGGACTTTCACTGCAAAGTCAGTCAACACTGGATTCAGAAAAGATTGCATAACGCCAGACTTTTAAAAGCGATGTGACCAGGGAAAAAGTGACACCACCCTGGTGGCTCAGGTGTTAAGTCTGCAGCTACAACCTGAGACCTGGGTTCTCGACCAGGACTTGAGAAAATGTCCAAAATGAACAACTAACTAAATAAAAATGCCGCTTCCTCCTCCCCACAAAGATAAAAGGGGGTACATACATATAAGCACCGCCTCCTTTGTGGATCTTAACCATCTTTATTTCTGACTCCTTTTTACTCCTAAAAACATATACAAGTCTCTTGACCAAAATACCCTTTCTTAGTTCTAGATTCTTCCATATTTTTTCTTCTTTCACAGCTGAATTGCTTAAAGCTTCTAAATGGTTTCTTTTTAAACTATGGACGTAGACTTCTCTCTGCTCTGTGTTAGTTGCTAGAGACCTGTTGGCCAGCTTGTGGCCCACGCGAATCAGTGTTTCCACCTCACCACGCACACACTGGGCCTTCGCCACGCTTCTGACTCATTTCCCAGTAGCCTTCATTTTCTTTTTCTTCAATGCTCTGTATTTTTGGAAGCTCCACTAAATCCTTTTGGGAACAAACTAACCACATACATCAAGATTATTTTGGAAGTTAATAAAGGCAGAGCCAGTGATCCTTTGATTACAGCAAGAGGTCTCAGGATGTGGACACAAGAATTCAAGATCATGTAAAGTCTCAACAGCAATATAACAATCTCTTGGAACTCAAGGGCAGAGCGAAAAATTGAACGGACGATAAAAGCATTCTGGTTGATGAAATCTGCATTAAAAACAGCTCAAAGAGAATAAGAAATTTAAATGCAGGAAGGGACATTCCATAGGACTGAATAAAGTAGAAAAGAAGAAATATATAAACATGGCCATAAAAAATAATCGATATGAGTGATAAAGGAAATTCAACACTAATATATAATACATATGCATGCATATGTATACATATATATTATTGGTATTCCCAGTGTCTCAGAAAAATGTTCAAAGATACAGTGGCAGGAAACTTCTCTGAAATAAAAGAAAAAATTCTATGGATCATAAGTTCAACTTACTACCAGGAATGAAATCAGTATATGGAAATCAATACCAAGACATTCAAATGAAATTTCTAAATAAGAGAACAAAGAATTATATGAGCACTGGAGCAGAAAAGGCAAGTGACGTGAGGGGGGAAAATCAGCTTGGCCGTCTATGCCTTTTCAAGGACACATTTTCCAAGGGGACAAGGGTGCGATCCAGGAACTTGACATCCTACCACTGACGTCAAAAACACCGACAACAAACATATTCTTAGCGTGTGCTTTCCTTCACCTTTCTTGAAAAAACTACCCGATGACAAAAACCTGTCAATCAAGAGATGAGGCAACTGAAAAAGCCACAATAACTGTAGATGGTCAGCAAGGGGTCCATTTAAGAGTAGAGTTAAGAATAAACAGTTGTGGAAATTTTCAGGCAAAATGATGTTTTTATAAATACTGAATGATAAAATATACTTACAGCAATAAATACCTTACTAAACAGAGATGGAGATGTGGAAAGAAGTAAAAGTATCCTGATTTCTTCATGTTTCATAGCAGAGTTAATAGTATAAAGTAAATAGAGTCTAAAAATATCAACTCTCTAAATAGCTATTTTTCATTTTTAAAAATCATTTGTTACTCATTTTAGAGGATTTTTAAGAACAAATATCTCTTGTGAATAAAGAGTTAGCTGACATTCAGCAAGTCCTATTTCTAAAATGTTTTTTGTTATCTTCATGGAAAATTATGTACATTAGATAAATGGGATACTGAAAAATGAACGTGAATCACAGACAGATCTCAAAATCACTACTTTGCATGAAAGAAGCCAGCACAAAAGTACTGCTGTATGATTGGGTTTATCTACAGTCTAGAGAATTGCGATAACAGTGACTAAAAGCAATTCAGTTGTTGCTTAGGGCAGAGAGAGGAGAGGGGACCGATTCACAGGGGCACCAAAATCACGCGGTGTGACGGACCTTCTGTGTTGATTTTCCTGTGGTTTGCCAGGTGCGTACAATTGTAAAATCTCATCGGATTGTACAGTAAAGAGTTGCTGTTTCATGTACACAGTAAAACTGATTTAAAACCATAACTGACCCAGCAGTTGCTTGACTAGTAAGTTGGCATTTTCCTAAACCCTTCTCGTGGGGTGGCTGCCGTGCAGTTCAGCGCATGCTGATGCCTGAGTAGTACGAGTTGACGTCGTTTCTGTATTTGTCTTTGAAATGTCTCCTGTTGCACTTCTATGTGCATGCGTCGTTTTCCCAGCAACTCTTCAGTCGCTGATCTGAAAACGCACAAGTGTGCAGTGTTCCCCTTGTTCTCCGGGGAGTCATGCTGAAAACCAGGTCTGGAGACCAGAGGAGGCCGACAGCCCTGGCTCAGGTGCTGTCACGTGCTGATGGGTCTCTGTTCTCTGTCTTGCTGTGAAAATGACCATGAAAGGCACTCCGCGCAGCGTGGCCAAACGGCGAGGCGGCCGCAGCGCCCTGCCTGGGCCACACACAGAGCCAGCGCGTCCAGCCTCCGACGGCCGCTGAGACTGACGCTGCGGAGGACGGTCAGCGCGCTGGAGCTCGCTGGCGACGGGGCACAGATGTTTCCTGAGTCTCGCTCTTGTGCGTGAGATGGGGTTGGTGTGGCAGCACATCAGTAGAACGATGAACTTCCGAAGTGTTCTGAGTAGTCACAGGTTTGTGTCATCCATGCGGAGCGTGGATGATCTGTTATCTGTACGGTGGATTACACGCTCTTACTAACTTGATTAAAACAATTTCTACCTGTTCACGCACGTTAAGGAATAGATTTCTGTCTGGGTTAGTTCTAGTCCTCAAAGCAGCTGATCCAACTCTACTGGGATAAAAGGACGTTTTAGGTAAAGAACCCACACAAATGCCAAAATCGTTAGAGAAAGCCTCGGGAGTTCCCTTATTTAAAAAAAAATAAAGCTTTTAATGCAAATATTTTCTTATACAATAAATAAATAAGTACATAAATAAATAATAAAAGAATGCTGTCTTCCCAAATGTACAAAGAACAAGTGACAGCTAAAAATCCTATTTTCTTTCCTAGCATTTAATTTGCCAGCTCATAAAATGTTCTGTGATCACATTGCCTAGCGACTGTGTTTACAGGCCTTAAAAGTCGGCAATTAGCAGGCGGAAGGGCATTGTGTAGAGGTCCTCGCAAGGCTGTGTGGATTAGAGAGATGAAGGAGTCCTTTCTAGGAAGATTAATGATCCTGTATAAAAACATCAAGACCAGTTCAGACTGCAGTGTACAATGTTAACGAATTAAGATGGAAAATCACAACTCTACTATAAACTCTCGAATCCCAGAAAGGAAAACAAAAACAAAAAACAAAACACACTCTTAGGAGGTTTCCATTTGTGATCATTTAAATATTTGGCTGTGTTTTTGAAAATGTAAGTATAGTGATAAATAACTTATATTTGACATTGCCAGCGCTATCAAACAATTGGGGAGGTACAGAAAATTTCTACTCATCATTGCAAAATTGTCCCAGCTAAAAAACAAAGACATAACAAGTTGAGTGACAGAACTGTACTCTTTCCAAATTACGTTCACGTCTACTCCTTTTAATTCTCATGGAACAGCTATTGCCATTCTTATGAAACTAAGTCCAGTGCAGGGCATTCTGACTGCATATCAGAATTACTGAAGTTCATACTAAAATGCAGGTTCCTGGGCCCCGTCCCCAGAAAGCCTGATCAGTGGGAGTTAAAAGAAGTCCAGGATGATTTTCAAAGCGTTTTGCTCCCTCTCTGGGAACTCAAGGACTCTGACTCGGTTGGTCTGGATCCACCTGTCTGTGCAGACCATTAATCTACACTGTTAAAAACACCCCCATGTTTTCTTTTTCCTCTTCTCTGCCCAGCGCGTCTTCCCTACCAGTTTTCTGCTGGCCACGCAGTTCCTAGAAGAACCTCTGAGCTTGGACATATTTCTATGTAGTCTCCCCGGAGCCTTTCATAAAATCATTATCTACACTGGGAAAAATCCTGCTCTCCGGGGGGGTATTTATCCTGGGGGGCATGTGTGATTCTAAACACAGTCTTTGTTACAGCAAAGCAGCGTTCGCTCCGTCTAATATGATGCTTTTTATTGTTTCAATTGGTTTACAACTTTCTCGAGATTTTTTTCAGGGAACTGCTAGCTTATAGACACAACTTTCCACGGCCTACACACCCTTCAGTGAGAGAGACAGAAGGAAGCATGGGCGCGTCCTGCAGCTCACTGCCGTGCGTGCAATGCACGAATCAAAGACGATTCGACACCACGGTGGAAGCACTTGGGGCATAAAGCCCCCGTCCATCCCTGTGTCCCGCTCCTGACGGCCCAGCTCCCTGTGGAGCGCCCTGCATTTCACTCGGTGCCTCTCAGGGCAGCTGTCCCGGTCCGTGTGTCTCAGGTCATGCCTGCCTCCACTGTCAACACTTGCCTTTCTCAAAGGTGCAGCCCCTGCCTACAGTGTGCGCCCCACGAGTGAGAAAATCCGTGCTCACGTCGCCTCCGTCCCCCTTCGCACTTACACAAACTTCAGGGCGCACAGGGCCCTTGCACATTCCCCATCGCCTTTCTCTGCAGACAGATCCACAGTCCTGGTCGGGCCGTGGCTCTTTTCTCCGCTGCCTCGACTATTTCCAACGTGCTGTTCAGAAACTTGCCCGATAGCGGATTCTGTCCACCGGTAGAGAGGGACACACTGTTTCTGTCAATAAGGGCCTAGACACTGTCAGCCTCCATCAGTCCAGGCCACCCTCCCAGAGCTCGTGAGCTGCTGCAGAGATGGCCTCACGTACCTCGTCCTGCAGGAGACTTGCGCTCCAGGTGGTGCCTATCCAGGGTGGAAGAGCCGTGAAGCTTCGCCAGCGGAGACATGGATCTAGGAGGAAGAGGAGATGCCACGCTTTCAGCCACTGAAAGGTAACCTGAATCCATACAATGCAGAACCTTTATTGTCTCAGGATTTTTTTTGTTACTCATTTCGGTCCTCTCCCTCTCAATACCTGGGAACTGATCAAAAGGAATGGCCTGGAAAAGATTTCTTAGGTTCAAAGATGAGAATATGCCCTTAAAAATCCTTTAAAAAAATGAATGTTGAATAAATAAAATGATTTATTTAAACTGGAAGCTTGGTTCATCCCCTGAATCTAAGATCTGTAAGTGCCCTGGAGCTTGTGGTAATGGACTTTGACTTACAAAACATGGAGTGAACCTACGGAAGCCCAGAGATGATTTACCTAGAAAGCTGATGAAGCAGAAAAGGTAAATATTGCATGATCTCACTTATATGTGGCATCTCAAACAAACACTACAAGCTCGTGGACACAGAGAAGAGACTGGTGTTGCCAGAGCTAGGGGTTGAGGCAGTGGGTGAAATGGGTTAAAGGGTCAAAAGATAGTTTTCCCGTTTAAAATGAATGTCATGGGGAGGTAATTCCAGCATGGTGACTGCACTGCCCGTTTGAAAGTCACTGCTCTATTGTGTAGTTGAAAGTCCCAAAGAAAACAGATCTTAAAAGTTCTCATCTGGTGGTGGGTGTAGTGAGAAATACAGACGGAGATGCAATCTCAGTATCCTCCACGGAACTTGGCATTACATGAACTAAAGAAATAATAAATGTACTACCAAAAAAAAAAGTTACCACAGGAAAAATTCTCACTATAAATGGTGACATGTTCACCAGAATTCATGTGAATAACTGTTGAATCGTGTCGTACTCCTGAAGCTAAATACAATGTTATTGTCAGTTCCACCTCAAGTTTTTATAAACGCTTATTAAGAACTTTCAGGAAAACAAATGAAAATCACTCTGTTTCTTTCTTCCTTCAAAAAAGTGACAAAACTTAAACTTTCCTCTGGTTCATGTCAGGTCAACTCTATGTATTTGAGGGTCTCAGAGGTTGGCACGTTCTTCATTTCCTCCTGTCTGAAGAAGGAATCGACATAAAAGGTGAAATATGAAAGGCAAGAAGAGGAAAAAATGGAGAGAAATTGAGGTCAAAAGCCTCCAGAGATAATATGATGAACTCGTTACAGAAATATGGAATAAATCATCTTAAAGGGAGAAATCTGCAGTGTGGGCAGCAGCCTTGGCAGAGAAGTTTCATTCTGTTTCAGAAATAACAGAACTTTAGGGAAAGGAAGAGTCATAAGAGTTTACTAACAGGTCGGATAAACTAGAGGACAACTAGGCTATGTCTGATCCATATAACTGATCATAATAACAGCACGTATTCAAATACTCACATCAGCACTGGAGATTTAAAAAACAAACTCAATTCCAGTCAGAAAAGAGTGGTATCTTTCATTCCTTTAGGTTTAAAAACATCAGTCAATAAACGTGACTGGAGAGCTAGGTAGTTACCCAGTCTCAGAATAACACCTTACAGATTGCTTATTCATGCAAAGGAGACAATGCACTTTTCTAAAAAGAGACTTGCTAGATTTATTCATAGAAAATGGGACAAATGGCTGTCCTGGACCGCCTGGCTTGAAGCTCTGAGAAAGACATATCTTCAGCTATGGAGTATTGCTGCCAAGAATATTTCCCGTGACACCTAGTGATCAGGAAACAAATGGGCAAATTCACAGTGAGGGACAGCCTGCAAAACACCTGGCCTGCATACTTCAAGAGCATCAATGCCACGGCGACACAAAAGGTTGAACTATTCCAGGTAGCAGGACACTAAAGACACTTGACAACTAAATGCAATGTATGAACCTTGATTAGATTCAGAGAAAAAAACTTAAAAGAAATATTATTGGGATCAATGGAAAAAGCTGAGTAAGTGTTCTATATCAGATAATTAACACCACTTAACACCACTGTTAAGTTTTCTGAAGGTGATCATTGTACTGTGTTTATGTAGGCAGATACCCCCTTATTCTTAGGAGATAATGCTGCATTATTTTGGGGTGAAATTTCATGACTTCTGCAACTGAGAGATAAATGGCTCAGGAAAGAATTAATTTATAACACACACATCCACACACATCTTTGAAAAGGAAGTATATTTAGCAAAATGTTTTCTAAAAAATGTCATGGGCAGAAGGTACTAAAGGTTTCAATGGAGTATTCAGGAAAGAAAGAAAAACATCATTTCTCAATAATCGACTATGTTTAGAATACCTGGCAACAGGAAGCTCGAAGTTTTGAAAACAGAGTTTAGACTGAGATACTGTCCAGGCATTCATGAAACAGCACCTCCAGGAATGTAGACAATGGTGTGATTTCATCACTCAACTTTCCACTTTCCCTTATCTTTCCAAGAATGATTTTTGAAAATGAAAACTCCCTCAAGGGGTAGTAAGGGTTCTTTTACCCCAACTAAGTAACATCCCAACTTCCTGAAGGAATTCGAGGTGGGGTGTGGGGCCACCATTGTCAGTCTTCCTTGGGGAATTCTGAGCTGATGGCAATGATTCAAGAGTGATACATGTACATTTTACCCTAAATGCTAAGAAGTAGAAAATGATGCCACTTGTAGGTTATAAAACAAGGAATTTAACATGAATCTGGAAACAGTTTAAATAGAATTGAGGAACACTTACAAAATTATTAGGAACTTAGAAAAGGTTTAGAAAGTGAAAATGAGGTTGAGTTGATGTTGTAAGCCTTTCGTGACAGAGTATGTGAAAGAATGCCAGGAACGGCGCAAGTCCAGTTTTCAGCCTGGTCCACACTCACTGAACAGCTGGACACTGAGCCCAGCCGGGTTGCTTCACTGGCTGTCTTCACCAGGGGTAGGTTTCTAGACCTGAGTCCCAGGCTACTTTCCTGATGCACCATTTCCTCAAGGACCTGAATGGATATTGGTGGAAATCATAACTACATAATTTTCAGATGATACAAAGCTAGAAAAAAAGAACCCATTATTAGACTGACAGAGCATGACTTAAGTGAAGTTCTCAGTTAAGAGTGGAATAAAGAATCAAATTAAGAAGCGACGATTTAACTAGAGCACTTCAGATCATATCTGGATTATGGTGTCAAAGCCCCAGATCTACATTTTAGGACTGACTTAAATACATGAGCAGGTTCACAGAAGGCTAACAAGTAAAGTGATGCATATGGAAACTTACATAAGAAATGTTTTCAACAACTTGCTGTGGTCAATCAAGTAAAGAGGCGAAATGATCAATCTCTTTCATCTATGAAGGAATTGTCTGTGGATGAGAAATGTTGTGTATGCTAGCTGCTCCGGGGATCGGCATTAGGGCAAACAAATTCTAGGGAGACCCACTTCAGTTCAATATCATGAAGAACATCTGACCATGTTCATCTGCAATAGAATCATCTACAATAGAATGGTCTGTCTTCTCAGCGACTACGGAAAACAGTCACAGAATGGAGAACACAGGCAGGAATCCAGTAGAGGAGAGACTCATTGGATGGGAGGTGAGATAAAGTCTAAAAATCCTCTGATTTTTTTCTCTGACAACTGCATTTCTTCAGGAACAAGATGGATGAGAGTAAAGGAAATGGAAAGACCAGAGAACTGAAAAACTAGGCACAAAAAAAAGGGGATAAAAGGAACAAAGAAACCACTAAGCCTGTAAAAGAACAAAGCAGAAAATGATCTGACGAGGAGAGTGAAATGAACACAAGAACTCGAGGAAATAACATGGAAAGTGGCAAGGTTTTTAGGGCGTGGGCAGAGGGCATGGTCTTGGGTCTGGAGATAAGGGCAGGAACCAGAACCAAGGGCACAGGTGTTTTCTAGACAAAATGAAACCAAGGACACCAGGTCAAACCAGGAAGCAGAGCCATTCATGTCCTGAGGGCTTCAGGTCAGTCTCCACAGTGGTCTAATCGGTACCATCAGTGTGAGAATGATAACCCCATTTTATTCAACCTTCCCACTAGCTGCCTTTGACGACGCGATGTCTCCACACCCTTGTGGACCCCGTCACGATTCTCTAAGCACAATCAGGTCCACGAAGAGACTCGCCAAGAGCCATTATGTCAGGACAATTTGAAAATCAATTGCCTTTGACCATGACAGCTAGGGAGCAGCCAGTGTATGTCTACCCATGACAGCCCAACTCTTCTGCAGTCAGGAAACCCTCACACAAGTTCCAGTCCTTGCAGCACAAGTTTCCGCTGTCCAGTTTACAGAGGAAAATGGTGGAAGGTCAGCATGCCTGTCGGCTGATGAGCAAAAGGCCCCACGTGGGTTCCCAATGCCACACCGGGCACAAGTCTGAGATGTGACTCATCCTTCCTGCCACCTGGAGGCGAGATGCCACGTCCAAATCAGAGGCGTCTTTAATCCAGGCAAGTTGGATTACACCTCTGATCAGTAAAGAGGGGTAATAGAATCACCTCTGTGGAAGTGTTGCGAGGATTAAATGAGGAGACGGTTATTGAATTCTCAGCCTGGTCTCAGCACACGACAGGTGATCGATAAATGTTAGCTCCTCTGGCACGGTGTCTGCCGCCACACGCTCATGGCCGGAGGACAACGCCAAGACTCAGCAAGTCTTGCCAGCAAGGCTAGAACCCGCGCCCAACGGCAGCGCGGACTCTTCTGTTCAAGACACAGTCTCCTGGGCAGAGTTTGTGATGGTGGGAAGTCACAAGGTGGTTTTCATTCAGCAAATAAAAATTTCTCTAGTTCCTACTACAAATATGTGTGTACATAGCATTGCTTTGGATTCTCACAACAGTCTTTTGAGAGATCAGCATTGTAGCCATTTTATAGTTAAGAAACTGACTCTCAGACTGAGTTGCCCAAGATCACTCAACCTGGACGCAAGTGGGCGCTACAGACCCAGACCCCAAATTCCTTCTCTCAAATGGCTCTCCAGCTGCGGTCCTGCGCCAGAGACAAGGCCCAAGTGTGGCGACGGCGGCAGAGCTGCTTCAAAGGCAGCGTCGGGGAGCGAGGTTGCTGCGGGCACTGTTGATCAATTTTGAAGAATGTCCAAGACACCACAGTGGTGGGACAGTAACACTGCAAGTTTGTTCACTTCCAGCAGCCGAGCCTTATGTCTGCCTGATCTCATGCACTCCTCACGGCAACCTTACGTGATAGGTGCAGTTATTACCATTCTTATTTGATAATTCTTGGTTTCCAGGTGAGCAAGCAGAGGCTGACAGAGCGTAAATAACTCGTGAAGCCTGAATCTGAGCTGAGCCTGCAGGTTACCACGGCCCTTCCTTTCTGGGGGCGAGAGAGGACGATGGCGGTGATGCTCTAGGACCAGGGGTGTGACAGGTGGTGGCCCTGGAAGAAATGTTCTCTGGGAGTGTACACAGGTGTGCACGTGGGAGCCGAAGACCACTGCCCTTCAATGTCTGCATTCAACACTCACTAAAGAGAGCTGAAAAAAGGCATTTACACACAGGGTGGGGCCCACTGGGAAACTGGCAGAGAAAGGAGAGGCAGGTGGCAGTCCCTGGGGAGACACTGTCATGAGGACTCCGTATGGGTGGGGTGGGCCCATGTTCCTGAGAAGAGGACTGAATTGGGCTGAAAGAGAAACATCTTCCTCTCTCCCGGCACCTTCAGACATGTCCGACACATGCTGACGTCACCGCGGGAGCATCCAGGTCTCACTTGCTTCATCTGATACAAATTATCGGTGCCCCGGTGGTCGATGTCACGGCAGAAAGCAGCAGCAAGCATGGGACGGCCTCGAGGTCCGTGCAGTATTTCTTTAGTCTTCCTGTCTACAAACACGTGCTTGCTCAGATGAGTCCCCAGCATGCGCCACGCCCGCCTGCAGGGAGGGGGACCCGCTGCGTTTCTGGAGGAAGTTGGTTCTGTTTCTTGAGTGTCGTGGCTGGCTCTGGGCCGCCGCGAACCCAGCAGGTAGCTGAACTTGTCTTTAAGGAGGTAAGAGGGCACGTGTTGCAGGGACGCCCCAGCCAGGGAGCAGGGAGGCCGGTGTTCCCCGCATCACGACAGGGGAGCAGGGGTGACGGAGTCTTTTCTGAATTCTCAAACACCCATCTGAAGTGACGGGCTGCTTCTGCCGCTCACGGCGCTCAGGAGGAAAACGTGCAATGAATCAAGACGAGTGAATCCTAGTCTATTGTTAATCTAATCCTGACGTAGCAGCGACGCCCCCTCCCTGGCTCTGCACCCACCGTCAGCAGAGTGAACATCGTCTGTCCCACGTTGAACCCGTGTCTCCAGTTGCGGTAGGTGACGGCGCGGCACCCTTCCGCACAGTGTACAGCCACCTGGCAAGTCACCCAGAGTTGGGATCCGACTTCTGAAGGCTGGGAGGTCTGGGACAACCCCCTCTAAACCTAGGGGGTCTTCTTTACAAGGTTCCGGCGGCGGCTCTCTGGACCAAGCTAATCACCGCTTGCATCCAAACTGAGGCTAATCTGGAACCCCGGGAACCCGAGGGACAAGCGGCAACAGAAGCACGCGGCGTTTTCAACGTCGTCTGACCTCTACGGGGACTCGGAATTTCTCCACCGCGCTGATTTCAAAGAAGAGGCGCAGCCCACACTGGACCAGCCGGTGCTCCGTCGAGGGGGTGTCGCCGAAGTGGAACTCGTACAGGCCGACCGCCCGGGGCTCAGGCAGGTCCTCCTTCCGTGGGAACAAGGACAAAGCATCTCAAATGATGTTTCCCCTCGAGTCTCAAGTAGGCAAACAAAACGACGATAAAAGGGCGTGATCCCCTGCCCAGCACTGGTCTGTCGTCATATATTAGAATATATCACAGATTATCCTCACCACAAACCCGCACAGTCATTCCATTTCCAGACGATGATGCTGAGATTCAGCTAGATTAGGACGCTTTCTGACCCGCCCTGTGGAGTAGCGGTTGGGTCAGTCGCCTCCGAAGGAGCACAGGCCACATGCCCCTGGGCTCCAGTCCCAGTGGTCTCAGGGGAGACAACTGGTGTGAATGACTAAATAACATGTCTCCTTCTGCTCTCTCTTCCTGCCTGCCTATTCGCCTTCATTCCTGCCTGCACCGCTCCTTCAAAAAGAAAAAAAAAACTTTCTAAGTGATGGGATTCAATTCCAAATCCAACTATTTTCTTTCTATGCTGCAAGATAATGTTTGTTGTCGCAAACATTTGCAGTGCTCAGCTTCTCCTTTTTCCTGTCCAGCTACATTGAGTAAGCAGCAAGTTCTGTCCTATGTTCTTCAGGTACAGAGACACTTTCCCACGAGTCCGGAGCTGCACGGGCTGGGAGTCTGTTGTCTGCAGGAAGCTGGGCTGCCCGTCCCAGGGAGCCACTTAGCAAATGTTGAATGAATGAATGAATGAATGAATGAATGAATGTCCCAGGGTGTCCTGGGCACAGGCATTTAACCCACCTTTGTTAGCCATTGAATGAGGCATGAAGTTGGTAAATGGAAATATGAATCTTGTCCTAAAGGAACTTATCAAATTGCTGGTGCACGAGATCAGGGCAAAGTGAGAACCCAGAATAATCACCAAACACAGCGTTAGGTGCCTGTGGAGATGCTGAGGGCAGGTGGTGTGCGTGGTGTGTGTGGTGTGTGGTGTGTGTGTGTGGTGTGTGTGGGGTGTGTGGACCTGAGCGTCCCGAGGGCCACGTCGTCTGTCACTTGGCTGGAGGCAGGCGCGAGCGGCGGCCCCGGGAAGAGAGACGTCATGAGGGCGGGCATCGCAGCAGCTGACGGCAGTGTCTGCAGATGGAGGACGCGCAGGAGCTGCTCAGTGGGCAGGTTTTCAGCGAGTGCATTTGTGCCTTGACCCCCGTGCTGACGTGGCTCCGCTGGCGAGTGTGGTTTCCCAGGCGTGGCTCGTGCCTGCTTGTACACATTCCGACCCCTAATGACAATGGGCTGTTTTCAGTCAGATGGTGGTTTCCGTTCCCTTGTCCCTGGGTCCAGGCTGGCACCCGACCCCCGCCCTCCCTCTGCGCCCTGGGCTCTCAGGGCCTGACGCCACCAGCCTGGCCACGTCGCCAGGATTGTTTTCCTGCAAAGTGATGCCTTGCGGTCGGGACCAGGCCAGCCCTGGGTTCTGATGAGGTTCTTCTCCCAGAATGAACAGCCTTCGTGCTCTTATCTCTGACATGGCAGTGCTGTGATAAGTTCCATTTTTGTCTTTGCTGCTTAAATTAACAAGCAAACCAATGTGTCTGTGTCAAAGAAAATGAGCAGGGATTCCGTTCATGGGCCTGAGAATTAGTTCACACAACTCCTTCCTCCATCCTCAGAGGACACACCTCTGCCCTTGCTGCTCCTTCTTGTCACTTGTTTGACTTCTTTCCCCAACCTTCCTGATTCCTGGCCGATGCAGGCTCTTCCTTTTCATTCATTCACAGCACTGACTGGTTCCTGCGTTCTGGCTCTGACGGAAATATCAGCGGATGAAGCAGATGTTGACATGGCCCCGGAAACTTGTTTTCACCTGGAGAGGCTGACAATAAGCTCATCTTTGAAAAATCAGCGTTAGCACGTACTGACGATAATAAAACATTTTAAATGCCAAGTTTAAAAAATCAGAGTAAGAGGAGGAGAGAATTGCGGGTGCGGTGGGGGTGCCCCATGCAAGCGCCTCCCTGCCCTATAACTCCCAGAGTGTCGTGTGGGGGTGCAAGGTGCAAACGCTCCCAGGGCATCGCAGGGACCATGACACTAGAGATAAATGTGCATCTTGCAGGAGACAAAGTGTCCTCAAGTCACGACTCTCAGCCCCCCGGGCAGTCAGAGGGGACCAAAATAATAGCACAGAAATCGCGTCTGCGATACAGGGAAACTGATGCAAAACAAAGCGTCTGATTGGTCCGCTAAGTGTGAACAGGTAACGAGGCTGATTCCCTGCTCTTTGCAGGAATCACACAGCGGAGTGTCGGGAGCCAGGAACCAGCTGCGGCCACCCCACTGGGCTATGAAGCGGCCCTCTGGCCTCTTGCCTCCAGGCCCGCAGACCCCACTGGCTCCCAGAGGGACCCCCACCCCCCCGCCTCCCCCGCCCCCAGCATCTGATCAGGGCAGTCCCAGGTCCCTGCATGCCGGGCTATCGTGGTCTTGTCCTGCTCCCGGCCTGGTCACACAGCTGCTCCTCTCCTCTGCTCACTGGGGCTCTGGCCACACCCAGCTGTCTTCAGCTTCCCCAAGACAGCGGGCTATCATCTTGTGTCTCCAGGCTTTGGGCTGGACTGTCTGGCGTCCCCTCCCCTGGTCAGCCCTGCCCGGCCTGGACCGCTTGTCCCTCGGTGCCATCCTGTCATCACTGTCCAGATCATCTTCTGTGAGCAGGTTCGGACCTGCCTCCCGGGGCTCTCGGGGTTCAGGTTCTAGGAACCCGTGTGGAGGGCAGTGTCAAAGCTGTCTTTTTGTCCCCCCAACAGAGGGCTTCTGGACCCATGGAGGACCAGATCCTGCTGTCTTTGGACTTGAACACCTACACAGTTCATTGTATTGTGGTGCACCTCAATAATTATGGAACAAATGGGGAAAAAATGAATGAAGGATGAACCAATGAAATGCTCCTCTGGAGTGTGTGTGGATTCTCTGATCTGGTCAACAGGAGACACGGGTCATCGACAAGGCGGGTCTGAGGTAGCAGATCCAAGGCCAGGATGAGAGGGCAGAGCCCATGAAAGACGGGGCAGGGGAAGGTAAGAAGAGGGGTCTTAGCATACAAAGAACGCTAAAGTCACAGCTTGCAAAGGGGCAGTGGGAAACAGGCAAGGTGGTTCATGAGGGAAATAAATGTGGTGTTATTTACATTTCAATCAGATAAAATTCAAGTGTCCGAATTCCAAGGTGTAGGGACATTGGTAAATATGTCAGACTGTCAGCTGGGATCCTAGAAAGGACACGCTCTAGAAATAAGGGCTCTACCCTAGTCATGAGGGCAAAAGTAAGGTGAACAGACTCTTAACCAACTGGAAAAACAGCTCTATTCACCTCAAGAAGAATGTGTTTGCAAAAAGATAACATCACCCAGAGTCCTTAGAAACTTAATCCACAATATCAGACTTTCTACTTAAAAACGTATGAAACATGCTTTGCAAGAATTGCATGACTGAAACCCAAGTGTGAAAATAAATAGGAAAACTATACCTAGAGGTGATTCAGGTATTAAGATGGCCAGTGCATTCAAGGAAATGTAAAGATGAATAAAACTGATAAAATGATGAAAATTCAACTCAGAATTGAAATCTTTTCAAAAGAATTATGTCTATTCTAGAACTGAAAATAATCATCTTTGAAACTGAAAAAATATTAGTACATGGGTTTAACAGCAGACTGCAGAAAATGAGGTAGATGGTTGAATAGTGGACACACACAGAAAACCAGGCTTCATGGACTGAAGGGAAGTTCATTTCAACCAGAAGTTACAGAGGTAGACTAATGGCCACAACGGGAAAGAAGAGTTCCTCCAGGCTCCAGAAGAAAAGCCAGCAGTGGCCAGTGATGCTTGAATGCAGGAGTCTCTGTCCTCTTATAATTCTGTCATGTCTGCTGGCACAGACGTGTGCACCTAAGGTATTAAAACCTGACCCCAGGCCACACTAGCCCTACAACCTGCATCTAGGGCGTGAAATCCATTGAGTTTTATGCCATCATCTAGATTAACTATGATTCCAAATTCTCTGTGTGGATGGGACTGTAGGGGACAAAGGGTAAGAAAAGCAGGGAAACAGAAGATCACTCTTTAGAAAAACAAAATCCTTGAAAAATTAGCAAGTGTGTCCTAATTTATTCTACTAAAGAGGCATTACGAATAGAAGCAAAACACTTAGCAAAATTGTGACGAATTGTTTTTCTTCACAGTCTTTGATTACGTCCATATTTAACTTGTCTTTACATTTCTAAGATGTGAAAGCAATTGAGGTGTGAAACTCCTGTACATCTGGTTCCTCTACTCTTAAACCCAGTTAAAATCTATTTTAAAGATGATTTAATAAATTTCTTGACAGACATGCACTCTGGATGCAAAGGAGACTTATGGTACTTGATTCTGAGGAATTTTCTCCAGGAAATAATCTAATCCAACAAAATGACTGCTATTTCCCCCCAGAATGGAAAGTAACTGTCTTCAGAGAGCGATGAGGGTTGTTGCTTGTTTATAGGTAAGACAGAAAAAAATAAAACGATTGAATCTGTAATTTGTATTCGTTTCTAGCAATGTTCCCTTATTTTCCTCAGGCCTTCTCATCTGAAACTCTCAAATCTCTTTTAATTCCTAATACACCCAGCAAAACCCCAAACAAGAAAACGACACCTTACATACACACTCCAAAAGATAGGAAAATAAAAATAATGTGATCTTTTTAACAGACGTCTGAAGGTATGTGAGATTTGCCTTTGACTTGCTGTTGACAGAACACAGTTAATATCTACTCACTGCCCCCCTTACCCGTGATGCGTTCTTGCTCACGTTTGGCCAATGAGAACGGTACTGAATGTGATGCGAATGGGGACCCAAAAGGTGCTTGCACAGTCCGATGTGCTCTCTTGCACTTCCGTGCTCACCAGAAGAACGCCTGTCAGGCAGCTGCTGCTCCAGCAGGATGAGCGAAGCACAGAAGGAACGAAACGCGCAGCTTGGAGCCGAGCGCCACCACGATCAGACCAGCGGGAGGAACCTGCTCCACCCACACGTGCGTGAGTGAGACATAGAGGCTCATTGTTGACAAACATTGAGATACTGGAGCTGTTAAGTTGCATTCTGTGGCAATAGGAGACCCACACATTTCTCTTCCTGAAAATATTTTTTCCTTGCTAACACACTTAAATCTAGATGTCACTACTCCAGCTCTTAGGACCCAAGAGCTCTTTCTAATAAAGTGCTATTCCAACCGGGCAGCCTGGAAATCAGAAGAGTTTGTATAGCCTGTCAGGTCCTCTCCTAGCCCCTCTTTCTTTGTCTCACCCTCACTAGTGCAGGACTAAGTCTGAACTCATTGTTCAGGCTCATGGAAAACAAGGTGAATTCTAAAAGCTCTGATGAGATACCACCTAATGCCCACAGGTCTGAGCTCCCCACTTACCAAAACAGACTGGATCTCTTCCGGAGTAGCTTCGGTCTGGTTCATGAGCATCTCCTGGGAAATGTCCTTTTCTGTTTTCTAGCTTATTCATTTTCTCATAGGTATCAGTATTTAAAAGAGACCATCCAAGAAACTGTGTGAGAGTCTGAAATGAATAAAATGTGATTCAGTTCTCTAACATTAAAGGAAAAGAGACTTGGAGGCAACAATCTACATACTTTCCTTTTTGCAAAAGGAATATTTATTACTTCTTTTGTTCACAATGCTATATTCACTTTAGGATAAGCCAGTTCCTTGTTTTAATCTAAGAAGAAAAAAAAGCTAAACTAAAAATTGACCCCAACAATAAAATTCTAAACCGTTGCTTTTCCACCTTGACTACTTTATCAGAGGAGAAGAGTACAAATATCTGTTAGACTAAAGCATGACCTGAAAAATCAGAGAGGGTGAGGATGAGAGGAAGGATGAGGAGAAACAGAAGCAAGCAGCGGAGAGGAGATAAAAATCCTTCCCAGTGACCCAATATTGTAAAGAATTTTGATTAAGCCCAAAGCTTTTATTTTGGTAGAAAATGATGCTGTTTACAGAAGTCAAGAAACAGAAATGATGCAATAACGTATTAGAATTGTATATGTGACGACTTCATTGCCCTTCAAAAATATCCTTCTAGAATGACAATGACATGTCCCATATGTTTTCATGATTTTCACTGACCTCTGTTATTTCATGGTAGCACTTGCCTCCATGATGTGTTCATCATACCCATCGAAGGGTTTTCCATCTTTCCTGTTGTAAAATATAGCCAGTCCCACAATGTCTTCTTTCTTGTTGACAATAGGCAGGGAGAAGACATTTTTAATGACCCAACCAGTTTCATCTACAGGTCCTTTCTACAAATAACAAGGACACACAGGTTATTTTTTAAACTTTCAATGTTGAAATAACTATAGGTATTCTGGAGGCTGTGAAAGAAAAGTACCTAAAGGCTCAGGGGCCCTTCACCCGGTTTCCCAGTGGTAACACTTTGTGTGACGACAATGCAGTGTCCTAGCCAGGACACAGGCGTGGAGACAACCCACGGGGCTTACTCAGGTTTCACCAGACTTGTCCGGGCTTATCGTCGTGTGCATTTACATACAAACTTATCACAGGTGTAGATACGTTCAGTCTTGTGAGAACATGACAGAACCAATCAATCACCGGTCTCCTCTGCATTCTCCTTGACAGCCACCACCGTCCTACCCATCACTCAGGCTGTTTTCATTTAAAGAAAGAGTCATCTCTGGGTATTAGACGCACTGTTCCCACGTTGCGTCAGATCATGGTCAGGACGATATAGCCACAAAGGTACTCTAATACCTTTGACTAATTGTTCCAGAACCAAGCGTCCGCCTGGGGACAGCCCTGAGCGCGATGTCTCCTCAGCCCTAAGGATGGGAAGCACTTGCCTGTGTGTCACCTGTGCCCTCTAACACCTGTCTGTCTAACCCCCTGCGTTAAATACTCTCCCCTGAAGCATCCAGGGTGGTTTCTGCGCTCCCGA
Source organism: Solenodon paradoxus (assembly GCA_004363575.1). NCBI lineage: Eukaryota > Metazoa > Chordata > Mammalia > Eulipotyphla > Solenodontidae > Solenodon > Solenodon paradoxus. Next base: position 98,286 of record RJWH01003218.1, on the reverse strand, counting down.
CCGAGCGATGCCGCTCCGCCTGGTGAGCCTCTGCCAGCTCCTGCGCTGTGCCAGCACCGGGCCAGTTGCTGCTGGAGGGTGTTTCACAAAGATGACCCCGTCGCCGGCCCCACCCGCAGGACGGTAACAGTCTAGTGGGGGATTGAGAGGCGGAAGTGCCCGGGCAAGCCCCAGCACGTGTGCAGCAGGAGTGTCTTCTGCAACTTGGCCACACCCGCTGGGCACACCTCCTGAACACACCCCTCAGGTCCCAGGGCAGCAAGGGCACCGCAGCGAGACCAGCGTTGCACACGCATCACTCCTCTGTCTTCCTCCGCCGACTGGGCGCCCCCAGAGGCCCCGTGGAGTCTGTCCCCTGCCATCCATGATGCTTATTAGCACAAAGGAAACTTTTCTTTTTCAGAATTCCAGCCACATGTTTATCCTTGAACCATATGATTATTTATTTTACAAAGGTTTCAGAATTGTTGGTTTTTGTCTCCGAAGCTATTTTCTAACTGTTTCATACACTGTTGAATTCCACTAAGTGAGGGGAGCGTGCTGGGCAGGTGACAGGCACTCAGGAGACACTGGCCTCTGAGCTGAAGCTCTCGTCTTTAAACATGGAAAACAGAGGAACTAAATCTCAATGTATGTGTCCCAGTGCTCAAAGTTTTAGAAAAAAAAGCAGCACAGAGTGATTCTCCAAGTCCTCATCTTCGGAAATGACTGTGAAATGGGTATATTCTTATACTCCTACATGGACTGAGAACTAAATCAAAACAGAAAACAGACCGAGTGCCAAATAATTTCACAACTGTAAACACCCATGTATATATTTTTAAAACTTCTAAAATAAATGTGACTACTTCTCAGTTTCTCAGTTTTTTTCAGTAATTATTCATTTGTTTCCTGTTCATGTAGATGTGCTTTTCTATTAGAAAAGTGATAGAAGGAACTGAGATTTAAAAAAACTAATAGGACATAAACTTAGAACTGAGAAAATTCTATATGCTTTTTTCTCTATAAATTGGGATCCCTTTAATTGATGTTAAAGGAACAACTCCTTAATCCAACTCAAGTAACACTGCAGCCCCAAATATTCTACATGTGAATCCTGGACTGATGAAAATGTCACTTCATGGGCAAAGAGACACTCACACAGCAGATGGAGTTGAGACTGCTAATCAGCTCAAGACAGGGAAGCTCTGGGTTTTCCAGGTACACCCAGCAATTACAAAGATCCTTCACAGTGGAAGAGAGGAGAAGGAATCAGAGAAGAAGGGCAGGGAGGTAGAGTTGATGGCTTTGGAAACAGGGTCATGAGCCAAGAAATGCAATTAACCAACAGAAGCTGGAAAAGACAAATGTGGGTTCTTCCTGGAACCTGCAGAAAGGAACCCAGTGCTGCCCACACCTTGATCTTAGCCCTGTGCAGCACACTAACCTCCACACAATAAGACAACACATTTGTGCTTTGTTAAGCCATTAAGCAGTCATTTGTTACAGCAACAATAGGACTTTAATACCCTGCGCCTGGAAGGAGGAGATTTGAGGATCACTGCCTTTGCAACTCTCTTCTGACTGTAACTCATTTTGAATGATGGGTTTTTCCACTAAGCTTCTCAGGTGCCAAAGGGAATGGTGAGAACCCAGGGGCTCAGGAGCAGGCAGAGAGGAGGTGGAGGCAGCGGACGGTACTGGCTGGGGGAGGGCTCTTTGGACTGATCCTCAGGGGCAGTGCTGGGGGAGGGAGGCCGGGGAGGCTGGGAGCACCGTCCAGGCGGAGGGCTGGGTGGAAGTGTCTCAGACGGGGTGCAGCTCACAGTCTGCTGGGCTCTGGCCCATCAGTGGACTGTGATGTCTCTCCCAGGAAGGGGCTACTAACATCCTGTCACTCTCAGCCAGTGACTGGAGTGGCAGGACCTCAGCGCAAACTGCCGCAGTGACTCCGTGAGGCACCCTACGGGCCACCCCACTGAGGCTTTCCGGGACATTCCAGTGGTGGCATGTGCCCTCGTTGGTCCCAGCCTCCTGTGCCAGGACCCACACAGTACTTGTGTGGCTGCTGCCTGGGCATCACAAAGTGACCCAGAGGAAACAGGGCCTCAACCCCAGCGGGCAGCCTGTTTTCCTGCCCAGCGCCCTGCTCCCCGTTTAGACAGAGAAGCCTGGAGGTGCAGCCACTTTGGGTAACCGGGTCCCCTTGTCCTGACTGTGCACACCGCCCGGTCCCCCAGTTGCCAGAAATGTCGGGGTGGAGGCCGGGCGCCGAGTGTCACAAGTCGGCCTGAGGATCTGGAGCAAACACACCAGATGGCGTGTGTTTCCACGTCAGCGTGGGGACAGCAGAGCAGGACTCGTGACCCTCTTGAGACACACCAGGCCCCCGGCCTCACCTCCGTCACCTCCCTGACCTCCAGGGAGCCGCCTCTCCGTGCAGGCATCGCTGGGCGCTGGTCTCCAGGCGGCAGCAGGAAGGCAGGCAGAAGCCACGGCCCCGGGGAGGGCCAGCGTCTCCGACCGGATGTGTGTTGGACGCCGGGCACATATCACACGTGCAAGAAGGCAAAACGCAGAGGCCACAGAACCAAATGTCGGCCTGTCCGGGCAGTCGGGTGGGGAGGGCGTGGCAGTGGTGACAGATGGGGAGGGGCACCAGAGATGACAGGGACAGGTGGGAGGGGCAGAGGGGACAGGTGATGGGGGTGGAGAAGAGAGACTGGAGGGGGTGGCGAGAGGACAGGCAGGTGAAGAGGGTGGCCGAGGGACCCGGCGGGGAGGTGGGTCTCAGGATGATGGAGGAGGCAGGACAGAGCCGCGACTGAGAGCACGCACGTGTGCCCCAGCAGGCGACAGGAAGCGTCTTTCCCCCAGAGCGGCAGCCACAGCGGGGGAAGAGCCGGAGCAAAGTGCCCAGAGGCCTGGATTCCGCTGGTGGGACGGACCCAGCCACCGCTCGTGCAGAAACCATTGACTGAGCACCTGCAATGTGCCAGGTGCCGCTCGGCAACAAGTGACCCGGAGCCAGAGAGCGGAGGACCAGCAGCGTCCTCCCAAAGCCCGGACAAAAGCTGGGTCTCCTGCTCGCTCAGGCCCCGTCTCCTCACCCCTCTTCCTTCCCTGAAGAGTCTGCTCCTTGGCGGCCACTGGTCCAGCCAGGGTGGCAGGTCCTGAGCCCTGGGTGTGCCTCCGGCCACCTGGGCACAGTGGGGTGCGAGTCTGAGTGGCCGGCAGAGGGGCTCCCCTGGAAGGTGACATACTCGTCTGCGGGGGTGTCCAGCATGTTGCAGATCTGAAAAGCAGAAGGAGAAGAAAGTGCTGGATGGCCTGTGGCACAGTCATTGGATCCACACAGAGAACAAGAAGAGCTGCCCAGAGGGTGGGCTTCTTGCTTCGCTCCTGGCTCACAGGCCACGGGCCCACGGGCCTGGCGTGGCAGAGGTGGCGCCAAGCACTGCAGTAGCTTCTGGTCTAGGAGTGAAGTCGCCGGACTTTCGGCGTACATTCTTCAGCACCCTCCGCTCTCCCGCCTCTAAGGAGTCTTCTTCCAAATTCGAAGCAACTAGCTGTCCAAGCCCAGGGGAGGAGGAGGTCCGTTCGTCGGGGTGGGAGTTGGCAGGGCCGGGAAGGCTCATTGCTCGTTCCCCCGGGTGTGGGATCTGGGCCGGAAGAAGGGGACGACCCAGGAGGAGAAAGACAACAGCTCTGACCTGCACCTAAGTCAGGCTTCGCTCTGAGCAGCGCCTGAAATCCTAGTTCGAAGACTCGCTCACGCCCGGAGGGGCAAGAAAGCGCGCCGTGTGGGCCATTTTGAATGATCTCACGTTATATCCATAAATGGATCTTAAAAGACTCTTCCTTCCCACCAAAATCACCTCGCTATTGAAAATCCCAACATTTCAAGCTGGCAGGGACCGTCATCCTGTTAAAGAGGAGGCGATGGAAGCTGAACAGGTTAAGGGATCTGCTGAAGCTGGAACTGGGTCTCCGACAGGCCGGTGGGGCCAGCTTTCCAGGGAGGTGCCAGAGCCTGATTTGCAGCTGCCAATGTTCATCTCCATTGCGGGGCGATTTCCAGCTGCCAGCAGTTTAATAGCTCGCACACAAAGCTCCTCAAAGGCCCAACAGGCTGGTGAGCCTCTGGGAGAGGATCCTACCCACGTGGCACTAGGCTGCCGGCCATCGGGGCTTCTGAAGTGGCGCCAGCCCACAGCTCGTGCCCTCTGAGCCGCGGGTGCTTTGGAGGCGTGTTCCCTTCGCAGCTCACGGATTTAAAGGGTCTCTGCTATCCATGCCTTTTATGATCTAACCAGAATGAATAACGTGAATTGACTGGCTGAGCACCCTTCAGGTGTGGTTTAAGGAGGCAAAATGCAGTTTAGTCTTCTTTTCTAACTTTTCCATCAACAGTATCTGTTTGAGCCATACATTCCAGGCCACTAGAGAAACTTCGAGATGACTCAAGGTCTTGGAGGTCAAGTTTTTACTCGACATCCAGAAGTCCTCCCTCCCGTCTTCCTTTTTCTCTCCCCCATACCTTCTCCCTTCTGCCCCCCCACCTCCCTCTCCTCCTCTCCCTCTTTCCCCTCCCCTTTCCTTCCCTTTTTTTTGTTCATGTCTTAATTCCAGCTTCGTTTGACCCAGGAAAAACCCTCAACAACTTTGGAATTGACATTTTTGTCAAGTTAACGTTACGGCAAATTGGTAGCGATAAATTACCCATTCAATAAGTTGGCTTTTGAAGAATTAGCTTTCTCCAAATTGATTTTATTTTTTTGTACTAACATATTTTCCTAGGGAACAGCCTGGCAGCAAATACTTCCTTAAAAATTGGGGCATAAATTCCTTTATTCCAGCTGTGACAGGCTTGCAAGTATCAATCTTGATACACACTCTAAGTCAGGGTCTGGCAGGAAGCCACAGGCCGGGACTGGTGGTCAGGCTCCTGGGCAAGGCTGAGAAATCATGGTACCTGTGGATTCTGCTAGGAATGAATTGGGATGTTGTAGTCATTACTAGCATGTCACTATCAAGTCAAGAATGATATTTTAAAAAATATTTCCAATATTTTGAAGCAATTGGAAAATATGATCATTGTTATTATGTATTATTTACTCCTAGAAGAAATAAGATGGCTTTTCTCCTCTTTTTCCTCCCTTTCCTACACTAGGGAAGGGAGCATGTCACCAGATTAAAGCATCTGTTTTCTAACTGAATCCAGAGTTTAGGCCTCAGGTCTCCCTGAGACCATAAAGTAAGGCAGCCCTACGTAGAAAGAAGTTCCTTTTGTCACAGATTTTTCCTCACCCTGTCACCATTCACCAGCAATTTTTACTCTAAGCAGAGACAAATCTTTGACAGTAAAAGAAGATACTAGACACCTGAGATTCTGCTTCTTCCTTCTCTTCCCCAGGACCTTGGGTGACCAGCCACTAAAATCCACCCACCCACTTACTAAATAATGAGGGCGGGTGACCACTGTCCCAAACACAATGACAGCACTAAAGGAAAAACAGAGGTGCAAATAAATCATGTAAAACATAGGTTGGAAACTTGAATTTGAAGTGGGAGAAACAAAAACACCAACATAAAGAAAGGTTGAATGTTTTTACAGGGAGGAATCTTGATGTTACAAAGTGGTGGAGAATCCCAAGGAGGGAGAGGAATCCTCCACAAGAAAGGAGACTGTGGTGGGAGCCGATGGGACCTCTGAGACCTCCTGTCCGTAGTCTTCCCATACTTGATTTCTGGTCACCAAACCCAGCCTACTGTCCACCCCAGGCCAGACCAGGGCAAACTCTGCGCTTTGCTTGTCAATGCGCAAGGCAATTGCAATTGTCCATTGCAATCAGTGGCGATATTCTCGCTTTAAATATATTCCCCTTTTGTCAGTCCTGTTCTGTGCTTTATAAATCTTGGCCAAGGAGATTGTACTTGAGAGCGAATTAAGCCCAGTGTAAATCATAGTCAGTGACTTCCAAAGGACATCTGACATCTGTGGGTCTTCAGAAGAAGAGGTGGGGGGATGGATGAATCCTTCTTATGTCAACTTAATATGGTTGCGTCAAGTTGATTCCTCTCTATGTCCTGTGTGTAAGGAAGTGGCTGTGACTACCTGTCTTAGCTAATCAGTTATGTCCAATATTTAAGATTTGAATTTGTTCAATTAACTTACATATCCATTTTCAGCGACACACGTTGGCAAACCACTGACGGGAGACCAGTGGTCTGAAGACGGCATCCTGGAGGAAGAGAGAAGAAAGAAATCATTGTTCCGCAGGGAAATTCACTGCATACAAACAGAACAGCAAGTCCGTAGTCACCTGTGACAATACTCACGGTATCACCTTGATCTCTTCTTTTCCGTGTAAAATATAGTCAATGACTTTATAAAAGATAATTTCCTAAGAGGAAAAGGATAGAATCATCTTATTTCCCAAGGAAAACACTTTTCATGAGGAAATTATGCTTTTAAACTCATTTAAATAGAACCTTATTTCCCAATCACATTTCTCTGAATAACATGCATTCCCAAACAACTCATCTCCTGTTAGAAGCTTGTCATAAATTCAGAGATATTATTGGCCAGTTTATCTACATGTGCTAGCCTGCAGAATTACATTTAAAAGATGAATTCACCTAGACAGTTTTCAAGCTGACCCTGTTTCTACCTTTAACTGGTTCCTGTCTGTCCAGAAATACTCGGCTGATAACTTCAGTGAAACGTATCACGAAATAGCTCAGCCTCGTACGGGTTTTCTCTCCCTGGCTCGACAGTGAACCTTCCCTCCCAGCTCAGGCCTGTCTGACCAGGGGCCTAGGAAATGGGACCCAGCAGGATGCGTTGCCAGCGCTGGACTTGAGAACTAGTCCTTTACCTCTCTGGGCAGATGAAGAACCTGACACTCAGACACTCGGTCCCATTTCCTAAGTGCTGGGGATACATAGTAAATGTGTTCTTTGCCCTGTGAAGCTCGTGGCCCAGGGAGTTAAAACAAATCTCAGCCAGTCCTGCCCCGAGAGTCTAACGGAGCGTGTCTGGAGAAGGCCCTGGGCACCAACGTGTACAAGCTGGTATTTCTGACGTGACCCTCCCTATTGGGAACCCTGATCTACTAAGCTTTACAGAAAAGAAAAGGAAGGGGTTAGACAGTGAGGTAAGACTAAGGCCACCCAGCTGGCTTGGGACAGAGCTGGGACATGAATGTCCAACTCCTGGTCCAGCGTTCTTTCTGCTATTCCATGGGTCCCCAGAAAATTCCAGCACTGAACTCAGGCCTTCTCAGGACTATTTCTCCCTCCCTCCACGGCCACTTCTGGGTTCAGCCCCTCGCCCCGGGCACAGACAGCCTCGAGGAAGACGGGTACTCACTCTGCCATCTGGTGTTTTGGGACCTTGATAAGGTTCAGCTTCTCCAAGCTTGAGTGGCCATTCGTCATAAAATTCCTAGAGCTGATTGGATTTAAACGTCACTCATCAACTGTTCCATATTTGCTGACCTGACATATCTCCTATAAATGTTATGTGTTTACATATTTTATTTAATTACATAACTCCTGAATTTTAGAGCTGGTCCCCAACAATACTTCCTATGGACTCATGAGTGTGAACATGTCATTCACCTTTCTCCTCTGCCAGGTGGGGTTAACGATATAATTTAGAATACAGGGTCGTCGTGAGCAGTAAATGAATAATTTATAAAGAGCAGCCACCCAGACCCACTGCTGAAAGTGTTTGTAGACAGAGCTCTGCGGCATGTAACTAAGCTAACTCCGGACAGGTTCAGAGGCTTGGCCAGACGTCTGCAGAACCATCAGCAGTGTGGCCTTACTCCACATCCTTTCTCCCCTTCTCCTTGCTCGCAGAGCCTGACTGCGCTGGGATCGGGGGATAATGCACTCAGGGAAGCCGCCCCGGGCAGCCAGGAGTGGTCATCGAGGTGCCTGGGACTGGCCCGAGGACAGGTATGGGGCCCAGTCCCGGGCAGGGAAGAAGGGGGAGCGGTCTGCCAGGGCAGAGGTGTTCACAGAGGAAAGGTGATGAAGCGCCATTTGTTGGAAAGGTCTCCCAATTTTGTCATGTCTCAGTCACACCTTGAGCTGCAAGGGCCATCGTCCCAGTGTCAGCGAAGACCTCAGCAGGACACTGAAGGTGGCAGAGACCTTGCAGGAAAAGCGAAGGCACGGCCGACTTCGGGGACTGTTGACCGAGCTACTAGTGCTGGAGCTGCCCTGCCGTGGCACTTCTTGTTAGGAGACAGTAACTGCCTTACGGTTAAAGACACTTGCACCAGGTTCCATCTTACCAGCAGACAAAAGCATCCTATTAACAACTCAGAAAATCCCAGAGCGGCTCGGAAGCCCTCGCTCCTGATGCTTGGTTGCCTGTTTACCTGCTTAGAAAATTACCCTGGAAAATAACTGCCAGTCATATGGATTGTAAGAAATAGAAATGGGATGGGATTCCTTACATGTGTCTGGCTAGGAGAGATGCAACAGAATTAATAAAACAAGGCAAGAAGTAAGTGTGATATTGTTTGTGAGTATCATTAAACATCTCATCATTTCTACTTCAAAATAATCTAAAGATTTAGGAAGACAAAGCCTCAACTGATAATGAGATCATTAGAACACCCTTACCATGCATTAGATACTGTATGTATATCTGTATATATTCTTCACAACTTACAAGAGTGATATCTTCATCTTACATATAAGTCGAAAAAGAATCAGGAAGCTTAAAAGACTTGCTACAAAGAAAAAGAAAATCAGAAATGGACATTACCCAACTTCAAGTCTTCCCATATTACACAGCAAAGATCATCTCAACAAAGTGAATAGATAACCTACCAAATGGAAGAACATAGGTGAAATCATACCTCTGAAGGATGACTGTCCAAAACATCGAAAGAACTCCTGCAACTCAACAGCAAAACACCAACCAAGCCTATGTTTAAAATGAGCAGAGGCTCTAAAGAGATGTTTTTCCAAAGAAAACGCACAGATGTCCAACAGGGTCTTGAAAAGATCTCAACATCCCGAGTCCTCAGAAAGGTGCAGCTCAAAACCACAAGGAGCTATTGGCTCACGCCTGTCAGAATGGCTATTATTCAAGAAACAACACGTGCTGCTGAGGAGCTGGAGAAAATGAAAGCCCAGCACCTTGCTAGTGAGAAGGAAAATGGGCACCGACATTAGAGAAAAGAGTAGGATGGTTTCTAAATCATTGAAAATAAAATTGCCATATCATCCAGCAACTGCACTCTGTACATGTATCAAACAAGATATAAATAAAATAAATATATATGTGACCCCACGGTCATGACGGCATTATTCACATTAGTTAAGTGTCCATGGATGCAAGAATAGGTTTAAAAATGTACTGTGTAGGGTGTGCCCTGGTGGCCTAGCGGTCTAGCATACCTCAGAGCCGTCCCACACATCCCAAGGTCCAGGGTTCAAGACCCAGGGCCAGGGGAAACAACAAATGTGAACAACTAAATGAAAAAAATAAATAAAGCTCTTCCTCCTCCTCTCCCTTCCTTCCTGTTTGCCTACTCACCTTCATTCCTACCTATACTTTTCCTTTAAAAAAAAAGTGTGTACATACAACAGAAGATTATGCAGCAAGAATATAAGAAAGAAAGAGAAGGAAACTTGCCATTTGTTAACAACAGGTATGAACCTTGAGGGCATTTTGCTCAGGAAAATAAATCAGATAAAGACAAAGGCTGTAGGAGCTCACTTATCTGTGGACTCTGGCTAAGACAAACAAACCAGAGGCGGAGAACAGACAGGTGGCTTCCAGAAGTCAGGGCAGGAGGGCAGACAAATGTGGGTAGGGCCAAAAGGTGCAGACTTGCAGCTATAAAATAGTAAGTGATGGAGTGTCTGTACATCATGGTGAGTCTAGTCAGTAATGCTGCATTGCAACATTTTTAAGGTTCCTAAGAGATATCTTAAAAGTTCTCATCGCGGTGCACCTCGGTGGTCTGGCAGCTTAAACCCGACACAGTCCACACATATTCCAAGGTCCCGGGTCCAAGACCTAGTCCTGGAAAATAACCAAGATGAACAACGAAACAAAGTAAAGTGTTCCCTCCCCCTCTCTCCTCCTGCCTGCTGCTGCCCGTCTTCACTCCTGCGGGCACCTTTCTTAAAAAAAAAGTTCTCATCACACGGAAAAATGACAACTGTCAAAAGTTCAGAAACAGAGTAAAACCAATGAATCACTGCAGTAATTAGCACGAGTTTGCTGCGCGCACAGAACAGAAAAGAACGCGTGCAGGCTGGAACGCTCAAGCCCCAGCCTGGACTGAAGCTCCAGCTAGAGAGTTACAACGCCCGTCATACAGTGACAAGGGTGGCTGCTCGCTCTTCGCGGTGATAGTTGTGACGTTACTGTTGCTTTTTTAATGAAAGGTACTCTGTCAATGGTTACTTCATAGCCGCCTTGGGAAACAGTTTATGTTTTGCTTAGAATTTCAGAGTCATAAACAAGAAATGCTCCAGGTCAGGTTAATCATGACAAAATAAGCCAAACTCAGCTTTGTTTAAAAGGCTCTGACTGCTCAGGGAATTTTCAAAGCTTATCTCCATTTGTTTTTTTATTCTAACATTCCACATGGTGATGGGGGTTAGCTAGATTTATTCTGGTGATCATTTTACCACATGTAAAAACATTGAATCATTATGCCGCATGTCTGAAAAAACGTTATGTGTCAACCACCTCAACAGAAAAGACTTATATAAAGATACAATCACCAAGAGAGTGCGGTGGTATTGGTGAAAGAACAGACAAATAATGCAACAGAACAGAGCTCAGAAATAAAGCCACAAAAATATAATTGACTGATCTTTGACAAAGAAACAGAGGCAATTGAGAAACGGCTGTATTTTCAATAATCGTGCTGGAGGCGCACCCCGGTGGAATGGCGGTTGGGTCAATTGCTTCCGAAGGAGCACAGGCTACATATCCCTGGGTTCGAGTCCCAGGTCGATGGGGAAACAACTAGTGTGAACAACTATATGAAAATAAAATAAAGGGCTTCTTCTGCTTCTCTCTTCCTGCCTGCCTGCTCACCTTCATTCCTGCCTGCACCTTGCCTTAAAAAAAAAAAAAAAAAAAAAATTGTACTGGAAAAACTGGACATCCACATGAAAAAAAAAGAAACAAAAATATCTAGATACAGTCCTTCTCTCTCTCTCTCTCTCTCTCTCTCTCTCTCTCTCTCTCTCTCTCTCTCTCTCTCTCTCTCTCTCTCTCTCTCTCATACACACACACACACACACGGATCATATAAAATGCAAACCTATGGAACTTCCAGAAGATGACGCAGTATAAAAGCTAGGTGATTTTAGGTGTATTGGGACTTGTCAGATACAGCACCAAAAGCATGATCCAGGAAAGAAAAACATGGAAAAATTGGACTTCATTAAAAATTGTAAGTTCTCTCCTGCAAAAGATATTGTTAAGAGAATGAAAAGATAAACTATAGATTGGGAGAAAATAGTTGGAAAATAAATACCTAATAAAGAACTTGTCCCCAAAATATACAAAAAAAAAAAAAAAAAAAATCCAAAAACCCACATGAGACCCAACAGTAAAATCAACAATCCAACTAAACAGTGCTAAGAGATCTGAACTGGTATCTGGTTTCATGACAAACAAGCATAGAAAACATGCTCCATATCTTATGTCATCTGGGAAATGCAAATTCAAACAACAATGCGATACCACCACACACTTACTGGAGTGACTGGAATCCTAAACACTGACGTCACTGACTGCTCGCTCGTGAGGGTGGCGCTCAAGAGGAAATCTGTGCCGGTGGAAAAGCAAAATGGTGCAGGGACTTCAGAAGGCAGCTGAAGTTTCCTACACAGCTAAACAGCACTGCCACGTGGTCTAGCAATGACCCTCCTTAGTCTTTTCCCAAATGAGTGGAGAGCTTGTGTCCACACAAAATCCTATGGGTAATGCTTTCAGCAGCTTCCTTCTTGAATCAAATAATGATGGAAACCAAGATGGGCTTGGTGGAGGCCTGTGGAACTCCCAGAGGATGGACATTTATTCAACAATAAAAAAAATGAACTCTCAGACCATGAAAATATGTGGAAGAAATGTAGATGCATATTGCTAAGAGAATGAACCCAGTCTGGAAGAGTTACCTTCTGCATGATTCCAACCATTTAACATTCTGGAAAAGGTGAAAAGAGAGAGTGAAAAAAAGTCAGTGACTACCAAGGACTCAGAAGCAGGAGGAGGAAGGGTGAGAGGGTGTATAGGGTAGGGAAACTATCCGGGATGATACCATAATGGCAACTAGATGACATTGTTATTATGTCATGACATTAATTGTAATAATAGGATTATCATGACACTTGTCAAAACCCAGAGAATGTGCAAGAAAAATGAACTCTAATGTAAACTGGGGAATTTATTAATAAGGTGTCGATAGGGATTCATCAGCTGGAACAAAAGCACCACACCCACCAGCAGTTTGTCCTGGGGAAGCCTGTGGGGATGGGGAATGCGAGAAATTTCTGCTCATGTTTTCTAAAATCGCTCTAAAATCATCTCTTGATTAATTTTTTAAAAGAAAGAACACTCGTTGAAGACACATAGAACGAAGAAGCAGAAAAGCCGAGATTCGAGCCCAGGTCTCTGTGCTCCCAAAGCACACGGTCCCCTCTGGCCCCTGCCTTCTCGCGGCTGGTCCTCGTCATGGAGCGCGGTGGATTAGTGCATAGCGGCGTCTCCACTTTTTAAAGAGCCGCCTTTCCTAGCATGTGTATTTTATAGGTGATTGTGGGCAAGACAGAAGGCATGACCAGTGCGCACCTTCTCCTTGGTCACGTCCAGCAGCCGATGGAGCAGCGTTCTCAGTGCAGAGACGTCCACTGTGTAGAGCACTTTGTGAAGCTGCCTCTCGACATCTGTGAGCAATATATTCAGACACTTTGCTAGCTGACCACATAAGGATCTGAGGGTACGTATTAAAAGTAAAACACAACAATGTACCTGTGGAAATACAGCGCATTAGCTAGAAGAAAACAGGTGTATCACATAAAATGAACACACATCACTAAACAATGCAATTCCATTTCTGAACATCCACTACACAGAAAACAAACCACTCAGAGACTCTGAGTGGGATGATGCGTCTATCTTTGTAAGGCTGTAGGTTTGTGAAGGGGGATGTCACAATTGGTCCCCACCTTGAAGTGTTTTGGTTTCAAAAGACCATGACCTAAAACTGGATGCAGAGGGACCCACTGGTTCCTGCTGGTCCCCATCAGGAAGAAAGTCACACTCTTCCTTCCATGTGTCCTCAGCTAACCAGAATAAACTTACCGGGATAGTTAGAATGGGAAAGAACCTGGAAACCCTTCCATCCCAGTCTTCCTCGCACCATTGCATGGATGAGGAAACAGGTGCAAAGAGTGGTCACATATCTTGGCTGCCAATGTTTGGGCTGACCCTATTTCCTTGAGACAAAAACAGACATCGGGATGGCAAAAACAGGACTGTAGACTAAGGGGAGGAAAGGAAGCAGAGCAATCCGAGCAGGAGCAGAGCATCCAGGCCAACAAGTAAGTACTATACCATGCCGGTCGGCAATTGCATAGTAATGGTCTGGTGGGACTTCACACAGGTGGCCAGGGCTGGTGCAAGAAATTTTGGCACCTTGGGCAAAAAACAAATTTGGTGCCCCTATAAATCCTGCTCTAAATGTCTTTCCTAAACGCATGCTGCTTTAACCTTTCCAGGTCCAGAAATGCCCAATAACTTCCCAGTGACGGAGACAACCCCCACAGTACCAGAAATAACTCCACAGTGCCAGAGATAACCCCACAGTGCCAGAGATGACCCACACAGTATTTACCTGCTTGTTCTGCTCCCTTTGAAGAAACAGACACAAGGGTGGGGGTAACGCTCTTCCCTGCAGCCCCCGTTTCCTCACAGGGGCAGGAACAGCAGTAGCAGCTGTGGCCCACCGCAGTCAGTGCTGGCAAGGGCCATCTTTAACGTGTGGCGAAAAGGGCAGCTGTTTTTGAGTCCCCTCAACAGACTGGGCCAGGGACAACTCAACTGCCCCCTTTTGCCCATAATTTATTAGAAGTGGGATAAAATGGACATATTAAAATGACAGGACAACCAGGAAATATGAAGGAAAACAACAGGATGATTTCGTATACATGGAACATACGGTCAGCCTACCAATGTTCTTTATCCCTCTGGCTCAAGAATGTAACAGACTTCTGAGGACAGATTTACTCAAATTAATAGCTTTCTCGCATTCCAGGAACTGCTAAGAACTTTATTTGAGCTCCTTCAGCCAATGACCTTCTAACAGTCACAGCCACCTTGTGGAGTGAGTCCTGCAACTGTTCTCTCCATCTCAAGGATGGAGACCCGCGGTTGCCCAGGACACATAGTGAAGGAGGACACGTGGGTGTAGAGATGGGCGGAGGTCCTGGGGACACCTGGGGCCGAAGGTTGGGGATCGGTTCCATGTGGCCCAAACTGCCACCACAGACAGGGGTCTGGGCTGGTTGACCCTTTTTTCAGAACAGGTCAGCGTGGAGTGACTCACGTCCCCTGCCTTTACCTGGCTTCTGCAGGACTCAACACTGTAGAGGTAGTTGGCGTGATGAAGCTTTAGGATGACAGAGACAAAGTCCAGCTCTTCGGAAAAGACCTGCAGAAGGCAGAGACAACAAGTTAGATGTATCATCTTTCTTTGGGTGACACAACGTGTTTCCTAAGTCTCTTGCCAGAGGCCCAGGGTCAGCTTTACCTCTTGATCCTCTCTGGAGAATTCCGACGCTCTGACTCTGCTAACCGCCATTACCACAGCAAGAACCTCCTTGCCCATCACAATCGGAGTTGCCAGCAGGTTCCTGGTGACATAGCCGGTTTGCTTGTCCATGAAGTCAGAGAAATGGCTGTTCTGAAAGACACGTCCACATGTCTGCCAAAGCAGCATGGAGCCACGGAGCAGGAGACATAGGAAGAGCAAGGGGTCAGCCTCTCTGCCCCGTTGTTCCCACAGATGACCACCACCCCAGGAGAGTGGCCCCAAGAAAAGCCCTCACCTCTCCATCCTACGACTGCACAGAACGGACTTGCCTGTCTCAAATTGAGCGCTTCCAGCCTGAGTGGCAGCCTCCCTGGATCAGGCTGAGGTCGGGCCAGGAGAGAGGGGATGTCATGTGTCAAGTGGGATGGAGGCCTTGGAGGCAGGAAACAAAAGACGCGGGAACCCGGTGGACAGAAAGTCTGGGGGCGCACACAGCGGGGGTCACAGTGAGCTCCCCAGAGCTCCTCGTTCTAGTTACAAGTAAAATGTGCGCTTGAACCAAAGGACCGGTCATCACAACATGAAGATATAATCACTTCCCAAACTCCGGCTAATCTTGCCTACTTGCAGAAATCAGTGTTAGCTGCGTGGTATGTCTTCACCTTTCTCTGTGCCTGGGCCAGCCTTCCCTTTTCTTTTTGTTTGTTTGTTTCCATCTCTATTGAATAAATAAAAATCTCTATTTTAAATGAATATTGATTTGGTGGTTTATATATCACCATTCATTATTCGACGTGTAAAAAGAAGGGCTCACTTTAGTGACCTTTCTGAATGGACCCAGGTTCATGTGTTTGTTGGAAATTCTGTACTTTTTAAATTTTTGAAAAATTTTAATTTAAAAAAATTTTTTTATTGAAGTAACATTTCATGATAACATTATATAAGTTTAAGATGTGTGCCAGAAGTCAACATCTGTAAATGCTACATTAAATCCACCATGAGCGGTTCAAGTCTGCCTTCCCACACAGCTGGCCGCTTGTACAGAGCTCCCATCACACACGACTGTACAGGCTTCCCTCCAGAACACCACCTGTGATGCGGACCCACCTTCTAGAGCAAACCTCGCTAGCCCTGTGATCCCTCAGCCATCCTCTACTTGCCCCACTGCCAACGACGTGTCTCGGATCATTCTGGCTTCTCTTTTTGTGTGATGCATCTCAAAAACGGAAATCTCTTTTGCTGGGTCAGCGGGTCTATGCACCTTTGCTTGACACTGATTACTTTTACAAAAGGTTGGACTTCTCACCTCCACTGGCCATAAGTGAGAGCCCACCCACTCTCCAACAACAGACACATCACCCTTTTGTGACCAACTATTGTCTTTTGTTCATATTGTTTACATCTTTCTTTGGGAGAGGTGTATCTTCCTAGATACAAGTCTCACATAGAGATACAAGAGCTGAATCTCATGCACCAGCCAGAAAGGGCAGGGTGTGCTAAGGTGCGCCATGGAAGGGCTTAAGCAAGAGGCCAAGGACACCAGTGACCTTCGTAGAGGTAATTTAGGGCCACTTGCTCTGCATGGGTGTGGACTCAGCCTATCGTGGGTCCTTACTCTCTCCTTTAAGCCTGAGTCTCCTTCCATTGGACCCAAACTTTCAGCCTAATTCTGAGACTCAATGGCCAGTCATAGTCAGAGATGTTCCTGTACAGGTTGTATTATGTCCCCGTGTCGGTGGTGTTTCAGAGAGCAGCACAAACCTGGTATGCTGGACGGTTTAGTCTCCCCAAATAAAAGCATGAGCGTCCACTGTGTGTAACATCTGGACCAGAATTTCCACCAGGAACAAGGGCTGCTTGGCCAACAGAACTCACAGCTCAGCTCAGAGCAGGGGTCCGGGCTATGCCTCAGATAAATGTCGATTTTCAGGCCTCACAGTTGAGCTACTGAACACTCATTATCTCTCTTTCCCAGGAATCTGCATTAGTGGTTGAACCAGCCCTGTGGAGGGTCCCCAGAAATGAGACCACCGGACAAACACTGTGAGGAACTAAGGGACTGAAATGCAGTCCCTCAGCTCAAACCTCTGTCCCTTCCCCACGTGGAAACGCAGCCCACTCCTTAGCAGGCAGCAGCGCACGATGAAGTTGTGCTTCCTGGGCGGCAGCCAGGCCCAATGTACTGGCTGCGGGGTCCTGCTCACGCTGCGTACCCGCCCCCCACTCTTCTTCTCTCATCTAAAAGCAGGGCTAACAATGTGTCCTTCTGTCTGGAGTTCCTGGAGATGAGCAGAGAGCAAGGGCAGAGCCGGCAGACACTGTCTGGCACAGGGAGGGGCAGGGGGGCTTCTTGCAGTTACAGTCTTGCTTCTCGCTCCAGTCTTTCTAGCCAGTTCTAACCACCGAGGAAACAAGAGGCTCTCCGCTGCCAGGGCCTGCTGCGCGCAGGGCATTCCCACGGCCTCAAACGGCCTGTTTCTCTCCTCGCCACTTTGTTACTAGAGAAGCTGCACGATCCTGCTCAGTGAGGATCGACTGGGCTGTGTCCTTCTAGGTTCTAAACTCAAGGAAATGTTCTGAAGTCCAAGGCTGTTTTGAGAAAGTGGCTTGTACGTTTCAGAACGGAAAGCTTGCTTATGAGCCTGTCAGAGAGCCGTGGGAAAAGCCGCTGGTCAAGCTGCCAGGCAGGCGGGTGAGCTTCTGGTTTGTCATTTTCCTAGCTCTCAAGCAATCCTTAGCGAAGGGTCTTTGAATAAACCTTGTCTGTCTTAACTCGCAGTCTCCCTGGCGGTCGTGCCGAAGCAGCACTGAAGGCAGCACCGTGCAGAGCAGCGGAGCCTGCATCTCTCCCCATCGTAGCCTTAGCTAAATTCTGGTTAGAGACCGTCACGCCCGAGGTCAGGAGTCAGAAAGAGCGGAGGAAGAGAGGAGGGAGGGAAGGCAGTGCTAAGCTCCCTGTTAATTATTGAAAAGGTGAGACTTCTCCCCTGGCTTTCATTTAAACCACACTCAGACCAAGAGCCTTCTATAATCAACAGCTTTCCCAATAGAACAAGAAATGATTAACTTGAAAAAAATCTCTGTCGTCTATTATTAAAAGCTTTCCTGCCCTTAACCTGTTTTTAAAAAAACAAGTGGTAATTGCTGGCCTGAGTGTGACCACTCGCACCCAGCCCCCAAACGCCTCTTGAAATGAAACGAATATTGTCATAGCTGTCACGTACTGAGCACCTCCCAGGGGTTGGGACTTCATGGATGTAGAACCTGCATACTTGTTTAACTGTTTCTCAGAGGAGAAACTCATTCCATCACATAGTCGGTCACCTTGTCTCACTGTGGCTCTGTGCCCAGGTCTGTCTGATGCCCAAGTGTTTGCCCTCCACCACGCGGCTCCCCGCTCCCACCTTTCTGGACCCCCGAGGTCGGAAGTAGCCAGCTCTGCCTCTTGGCCTACATGGGAGAAGCCCTTCCCTGGCCTGTGCCCACTGCCAGCCGGAGAGTGGGCACGGACGGTCAGCAGTCTGGAGGAAGAGGGAGGCCTCAGGAGTGCTGGGTGTTGGTCCAGGTCTGCCACACCCTGCTGATGTGCCCTTGAGAGGAATCTGACGTATACAGGATGGAACTAAAAACAAGACCCCAGTCTTTCGCATGAGGTCTTTCCCAGAATCAAGGTAGATAAAGAAGATCTTAACAAATTGTCAAGTGGAACCAAAAGAATTCACTGAAATCTCATTGTAAAACATTGGTTTCTATCACCTTTCTCTCTGCAGATTTTATCACACTGATGAAAATGAATCAAAAATGCAGGGACATTGTAGGAATGTGGGGCAGGGGCAGGGGGAAAGCACTGGACAGGGCAAGGGGACCTCTATTCTATTCCAGTCCTTTCCATTCACTGACCTGCCGGGGACTCGGAGAAATACAGCTCCTGTGACCTCAGCTTCCTGCCTCCCAGGAAATGACTGGACTGAAGACTCCAGAGCCCTTTATCCCTATTCCACAGTTGATCTGAATTTCATTCCTTCTCTGCACGTGCTCACCCAATTAGCCAGTGACGGTCAACACTGACTGCATATTAGAATCACCTGGAAATCTTCTTAAGCGACCACGTCTGGGCACGGTCCCCGCGAGTCTGGTGCACTTATGCTATCGAGAGACTCAGGGGTCAGCGTTTCTGGAAGGGCTCCCGATCTGATTGTCTGTGAATCCAGCCTTGACAGACACAACTCTCAGAACAAAAATGCTTCAAAGGAGACATGCACAGCAAATGAGGCCTTTGTCTCTCCTCTGGGCTCCGAAGGGCGCCTGTCTGCAACAAATTCGGCTCTGTCCTGGAGTCCTGGGGAAAAGGGAGCGCGGAGGGACGTGACACACACCCCCTGACTTAGTGCCCTGTCCACGCAGGCCTGGTGGACAGCAACAGACCAAGGCCCCCTGATCTCTCCTGCACTTCCATCCTATGATTCTCTCCACGGCTGGGAGAACCCGGCTCACTAACAACGTTTTACAGCAGAAGTGGTTTTATCCATCTCTTCTTTTAAAAAACATCTTCAGAAAAAAACACCTCGTACATCACATGTTTAAGTGTGATTCGGAGTAGTTTTGGAAGGAGCTTCAGCGGGAACCTGCAAGACACTCCCATGAGAGGCCTCAGGCTGTGTGGCCCTGGCCGCCTGCACGCAGCTGTGGAACTTTGCCTCAACGGCGCACATCAGCTTAGTCCCTGAAGCAGCTGCAGCGGGTGGCGCAGCCACTTGGACCAGTCTGAACTCACTGGAAAGGGGGACCATACAGGACTGAGGACTCTGGTGCCCAGGGTGACCCTTGCCCCCGAGGGCTGTCCCGTGGCTGTTGGCGGTGCTTTGCTAATGTTTGACAGCGCCTGTGTCCGGTTCCCTCCACCCGCCCCTGTAATCAGCTTTAGGACGCTCGCAGGGGATCATCCCGGCTCCAGCTGCCGGCTCTGGGAGCTGGCTCAGCACGAGAGCCTCCCAGTCCTGTCCGTTCATCACCCCCATGTCTCCTCTTGTGAATCAGCAGAATGGGACGTGCACGCCAGCGCTGCTGCTCTGGTGACTGCCGAGTGGAGGGGTTGGGAGTGATTTGTTCTAGCTCCACCTTTTTGCTAATTGGTACTTTGTAGTTTTCCTACAATGAAAAGACACTGGTGGGAAAGAGAGTTCATTTATCTGCTGTTGAAAGAGCCCGACCTGGGCCATAGCGGCTGGTCCCCGAGCATGTCTGCATGTCGTGTTTACAGGATCTGGGGTCACTCTTGATAGCTCCGCATTATGGGGGCTCGGGCAGCCAGCTGATCTTAATCATTACTGAGACTCGCACTTTCGCACCTTTGGCCTCCAGGTGAAAGACTCGTTCATGAGCCAATCCATCCGGAGAACTGAGCATCCTCAGAGGTTGTGGGTGAGAGAGAGAGGCAGGGGCTCAGAGTCTCGCTGTCTGGCTGGCGGGCTGAGACGGTCAGCCCCGTCCTTCCGAACGAGGGTGCCAGGGAAAGGGTATGTGCGTGCATGCACGTCGGGTGTGTCTGCGTGTGTGCGTGCATATACGTGTCAAGAAACAGGTGTGAACTGCACCAAGCCCAGGTAAGGTTACCTAATGAAATGCCAGACATGACACTTGCCCCCAGAATGGCATTGTTCATTGTAAATTCAGGTTGACCCCGACACCTTATACTTTAATTTGCTAAATCTGGCACCTGAGTGTCTGCTCCTCTGTGTCCACTCCCCAGGTTAGCAGCAAACTATGTCCGAGGACTGAGGATGGCCCTGTGCCCTGCTCTGCCACGCTTGCACAAGGCCACCTACTGCCTCACATCTGGGATGTTAAGGGGCCTCTTCGTGTGAGCCACCCAGCCCACTATGCCCAGGTCCAGCGGAAACACGACCTCTCTGTCAGGGCCCACCAGGCTGTCCTCGAACGCGGAGGTCCCGGTGACGTTGAGCAGCCGGGAGGCCACCTCGGGCATGTGTGGGCCGGCACACGAACAGACAGCACCGGGGCCGGTGCATCGCCCGCCTCGTCCCGCAGCAGCTCCCAGAGCAGGTCGGGGCACCAGGCGACTCCTCCTCGGGCCGCTCCCGGGGCCCGTTCCTGTGCAAGTACTCCTGGGCGAAGCCGGGGTGAGCCTCCTGGCTGACCTCCCCCGTGGCCCCGCTGGCTTTGCAGCCGCTGTTCCAAAAGGAAGACCCTGGGGCCCGTGCGGCTTTGAAAGCGCCTGTGGGTCTTGGGACAGATGGTCCCGGCTTAGAGGGGGCTCACGAAGCACAGGATTAAAGAGTTCCTCAGGCCACGGAGAGCCTAAGCATTATTCCCTGCTAAGTCCTCAGAGAACCCCAGAGCATCTGAGATCAGCCAGGGGAGTGACAAGTCAGAACGGCTATTTCAGAAAAACACCTGCAGTGGTCGGCTGTCCGAGACTCACACCCCGGGGAGTGCGTTCTCTTCCTACCAAGGAGCAGTGACTTGTTCTTTCATGTTCACGGTATGATGGAAGCTGCTTAGCCCTCACAGCTATTTGTCTGCTTGTATAGTAACTTTCATGAGCAGTGGGGAGGCCAAAGGGTTTTGTCTCCGTGCAACGTAAAAGCGAACACTATCTTTTCCTTGTCTTAAAGGTCCTTTGAGGCACGGAAGCCTCCGTCCGCAGAGATGTCGCAGCCCGCGTTTACTGCAGCCCTGTTCACAACAGCTGAGAACTGGAAACTACCTCAGTGCCCAACGTCAGAAGAATGATCAAGAAGATGTGGTGCATACACACAGTGGAACACTGCACAGCCCTGAGAAGAGATGACACCCTGTCATTTGAATCCACGTGGAGGGAACTAGAGGGGATGATGCTCAGTGAAATAAGTCAAAAGAAGAAGGATAGACACCAGATAACCTCACCCATAGGTGGAATGTGAACAGACAAAGCAAAGGAACAGATGAAACAAAACCAATGCAACAGAACTAAGATCACCAAGAGGGAATGGGATAGGGGTGGGGGGACGGGGGCATATGGTGGCAGAGCCCACTGGACAGTGGGGAAGAACACTTGGTGATGTGGTGGAGGGCAGGGTGTGTTGAACTATATCTAAGAAATGGGGAACCTATTTATAGGAAATTACTGTAATGTGTAGATAATTTCTATAAAAAATTAATTAATTTAAAATAATCATCCAGCTATCTTGGCCGTTCTTTCTCTAAAACTCTTGCCTCCCAATTCCCTGCACTTTGGAAAGCTGAACCTTGGAAGTGTTTTAAAGGAATAAACCTTGGGCTTATTGCTAGAATTGCAAACACCGCAGAGCATTTGCTGGGGAGCGGGGCCTCTTTCCGATCAGGAAACTCGGTCACACAGACACAATGCACCTGATGCTGGGCTTTCCTGTAAGCACATGCTTTGGGACTTTTCCAGCAATAATGGCCAGAGTCACGCACTTTTGCTCTGAGGCCACCTTTCAAATCTACAGAAAATACCTGTCGTGTCTGCTGTCGGGATATTTAAGGTCTCTGGGCTTCTGGCAGGGAGAAAACACTTAGCCCTGCTCAGGTGTGTTTCACGTGCACTGAATAAGCTTTTGTATCAATTAAGCACATTTCCCCAAATATTTAAATACAATTACTCAACTAGTAAGTCAAATGATGCATTTCGAGAACTGGTTTCCTTGAGTATTTAAATGGCGATTTTGAATTGAGTCAAGGCCTCTCGAAGGATTTCAGTAAGGCTGCAGACCTTATCAGACACAGTCTTGTCAAAGGACACACATGCTGCAGTGACTGTCAACATCATGAGAATGACATTTAATTTCTCTCTATTACAAGTGACCAACGAGATCAGAGAGACGTGCCAGAATTTTAAGAGGAGATTTATTCCTGCCGGCGACTGCATGGGGTGATCACCCAAATCATGCAGTGATCTGCGAAAGCAACTCAGGGTTTATATAGACACACAGAGAGGTGCAGGGAACAGTCGATAATCTGCAACTATGGTTGTTACAGGTTCCCATTGTAACGCGTTTGCCATTTCTGTTATCTGAAATTTTCATTCTGCAAGTCCGATTCATCCAGGGAGGCGCCAGGAACAGAACGGCTCGCCCTTGAGCCCCCGGGTGTGCGGGGTTTTGTGCACAAACTGGACCGCACAGTTATCTCAAGACTGATTGTCTAACTGAACTTTATTTTGGGAGCCTCAAGGCTGGCTTGTGAGCTGGGTGACCCAGTAAGTAAAAGTCTTTACTTTCTTCCAATTCCATTTCATCTCCAGTAACAGCGACCCTGCGGGTTTCCATCAATTCTCTAAAACTTTTCCTGGCTAGAGTGACTAGTCCTTTGAGGCAGAAAAGAAAAAGAACCACTGAGGCTGCTGGTTCTAGGTCGTGAAATGAGCGTTTCTTGACCAGAATATAGTTTTCCCAGAGGGACAGAACTCACAGGGGCAATTCGTGAGCTTTGTCATCCGGTAGGGCTGAGTCCACTCGCTCCCTGAAGGGGCCTTGTCAGATGCACAGAGAAGTCTCTATGTGTCCCTCTGTCACACCTTGGCGCAGGCGAGGATGGTCCTCTTCAGCTCACAGCTTTCTTCATGACAACCCCTTTGCATGTGGATAGAACTAGAATAACACAGAGGTTGATCTCCCAGGAGAGTTGACTCAGCTCAGTCACCCTTCCTCCAGGTGATTTCTAACACAGTTTGGGACCCTCTACCTGGCTCTTTTCTGTAACAATGGTCCAGTCCCTACTTCTTCCAAAATTACGTGGCGTGGTCACAATTCCCGGATTCTAGTCTTTGTTCTTTCAACAGGGAGAGAAACAGACCTGTATTCCGTCTACGGATGTATGCTTAACAGGAGAAACAGAATACCTGTTTATGTGAACCATCCTCTACTTATGAAGCATGAAAACAAAGAAACGGAACACACTGTGTCATCGTCGGTGTTCTTCAGTTTGATAAGTACTTCTAGATTCATGCGTGTGTGCATGTCAGTACCTGACAACTGTCCGTTATAAGCAGGACACCAGACTCGCTCCTGTGGAGGGGACTCCATGTTCCCCTCTCTGCCTCTGCAGTACCTGGGAAGACTCTTCTCCGCCCTTCGCCCCCAGAAGGACCACGTGACGGGCTCCGGCCTGTGGGTTGGGACATAAATGTCCTCTCCAGGGAGGACAATTCATTGCCTGCGTGAGCCCCTCTGGCTTTCCATTTCTCCTGCTGTCACGCAGATGCTGATGGGCGGACCACCTGCCTCTCAGACAGAGAGGATGCCAGGGGACAGGTTTCCTATTCCTGGAAACCTGCCTCTCTGCACACTCAAAGCCCTTCTATCCTCACCATCTTCTTCGTCGCTCTCCCTCTGGGTCTGCAGAATCTCTGGACCGTGTTGGCAAGAGTGCTATGTCTCTTACTCCAGCCACTGCAAAAATACTATTCTAAAATGAAAAATTGCCGAGAGAGCTCTGCTTTAATATTTCCAGGATTTTTTTTCCTCCATTTGTTTACTTTTGTGTATCATTTTCCCTTGAGCTTTTTTCGTTTAATTCTTTTTCTAGAAGTACATGTCTCATTTTTGAAGTTTTGCTTTTCTTATTAATAAAAACATTTAAAACAGTAAAAAAAAAAAAAAACCAAACATATCACTTAGAATTTTTAACACTATGAAATCATTGTCGACTTTATTAATAAGACTATTTAATTTTTCTGACAGCATTTTTAGTTCATGTGAGGCATTTTTAAACAGAGCTTTAACTCATGGACAGAAGAAGGAAAAAGTTCAATATCTTAGATGTTACTTATGTATAGTCACTTCAATAAAATATTTCTGAAGCAGTAACTAAGTTGATATAAAAAGCAATCCACTCACCAAGAATAGTTTTAGAACTATAAGCCACGATGCAATGATAATAAAAATGTGATCACAAGAACAGCTAACATGTAGACTAAATCTGTGCCAGCCTCTCTTCTTACATATATAACTTCATTTAATTATTGCACTAACCCTTTGAGGTAGGTACTATTATTACCTGTATTACACAGGTGAGAAATTGAAGCACAGAGAAATCAAGCATCTTGCTCAAGGCTCTGCAACTAGTAAATAATAGTGAACTATCTTAAAAAAATAAGATTAACTGTAAAAGTGCACCTGCGAGATGCACAAAAGGACATCATACCAGCTACTCTAGGGGAACAGACAAGGACCCTTCCTTTAAGGAATTTAAACGCCAGACATAAATCATCAAATATTAAACACCAATATAAGAGTTAAATAAAACACCCAGGAACCCCTTTCAAAAGCCTACAGATTGGCCAAAAAGAATGGTTTAAATTCTTTTAACTTCTTAAAAAGTACATTTTTCAGTGATAATTTATAGGTATTCTTTAATTCTACCATTGCTAAAGATGTCTCACTACAGTTAACTATTTCTATAGGAAGAAATGCTTATTTAACAGCCAAAAATTAAGCCCCAACACAAACCTCACAGTAAGATCCTGGACAAACTGAGGGAAGTCGGCCTGATGATACCGAGCCCGTGACTCAGTTCTATTTTAGCTAATTCTCTGTTCCTGCCACTGTGCATTCCCCAGAGGTTACCCCTAAACACAGGTTTCAGGCACATCCTGGCAGCCCGCTGCCAGGGGCCCGTCCATCTTCTACCAGCCAGCTTCTGCAGAGATCGCTCAGCTGGTGGGATCCAGGTTATTTTCACTAACTTGACGCAACTAACTGATGACTTTGCAACCACTGACAAAAACACGATTGAAAAAATTTCGTTTGACTCTTTGAACCCGAAAACATGGGCTGAATAACTAACCTTTTGATTCTTGCCACCAATTACTTTGGCAGCTTTGAAATGTAGTCAGAAGCTAAATGCTACCCAAATACCATGCTGGCCTCCCTGTCAGGCTCGGGAGGTAAATGTCAGTGTGTACAAAACAGGGCTGACTGGAAATACTTCGTTTTTGTGAGGGCAAACCCAGATTTCTTGCATTAACTCTGTTTTCAACGTTGGTAAAGCATTTTCAATATCATCGAGGCGTTAGTGGCTTGCTCGCTGCGGTACTAGTTGAGTAGCACTGTTGTTACAGGCAGCTCTCCGAATCTGAGCTTAATCCAACGAAAGATCATTTCTCTTTCACCGAGAGTCATCACTGTGGGCGCCCAGGCTGATGGAGGCACCGCCAGCAGGTACCTCGTATAAGTCCCGTCTGGAAAGGACACAGGGACTTTTGTCCTCATGCCCTTCACCAGAACGTAGGCATGTGACCCTGTCAAGCCTCTGGAAGCAGGGAGGTGCCTTCTGGTCAGGCGGCCTCTTCCCAACAAGTCTGCGCTCTGGACAGAGAAGGGAGACAGACAATTCGCTCTGTAGTAAGGATATCACCACCACAAGCGCCGAATCCCAAGAAACTACATGAGAAAAAGTAACTCTAACCAGGTCATTTCTTAATATGTTATTTGTTTTATTTCGTGGTTCATCTTGCTTGTTTCTCCGGCCCCGAGTCTTGAACCCCGGATGTCTGTGGACCGCACCTGGTTTAAGCCACTAGGCCACCAGGTCTTTTTTAAATAAATATTTTATGACGTCTACGTGAAGTGCTGGATTCAATAACAGACATTCAATCAGTATCTAGCGTCTGAGCATTTGCTATGTGCAAGTCTCTGGGTACACCCAGTGGAAAAGCAGTGTCGGGAACAGAAGAGCGACGCGCGCTCTCTCTCTCCAGCAAGAGTGGCGACGACGGGAACATGAGTGCACAGCGAGGGCCATCCACGGGATGCGACATGAAACAGAAGTCTACTTCTAGGAAAATATTTTCATCTTGGTAAAAAGAACATTATTTTCTTTTTTTTAAGGAAAGGTGCAGGCAAGAATGGTACAAGCAGAGACAGGCAGGCAGGAAGAGAGAGGTGGAAGAAGCACTTTATTTACTTAGTTGTTCATCTTGGTTTTCACCTCGGCCCTGGTTCTTGAACCCGGGTCCTTGGGATACGTGGCCTGTTCCTGTGGCCGAAGGCAGCTGACCAAGCTGCAACATTACCAGGGTACGCCATCACTTTATTTTCTGATTAAACATTCTCAGTGTAGGAAAATACAAAAATATGCAGAAAAAAAAACCTTAAATGTCCCTAATCCTACTACAAAGAGGCAATCACTGTGGGCATTTCACCTTTCAATAACATGTATATGCATATTTGAACATTTTTAGGAGAACAGATTTCAAAGGACCAAAGTTAAAAACATCCGTTGACCTGTATTCGTGTATTTGTAAGCATGAAGAAATCTGAGAAAGAATGCCAAAATAAACTGTTTTTCTGGGGCACCAAGGTTCGTGTTTTACCACTGAAAAGGGGAGGGGGTGAGGAGGAATAATTTTTTAAATCTAACAAACAAATAAAAGCTTAATGCTGCAAACACAGTCACAATCAAAAAGCACTGAAATCCCTACATTTATTTAACAGAATGTGTATGTAAGGACCATCAGAATGTGTTCTAGGAGACACGGTTGGAAGGACTGGGGCTATTGGATGAACTTTCATTAAAGTTGTTCAAAGGCATTTGGGCTCTGCCAGGCTCACCCCATCACTGGAGGCGTTGAAAACAAGCTGGAAGCCTTCTTCTCTGGAATGGTGATGAGGGGCACAAGAATTGGGCAAAGGATGGAGAGATACCCTTAAGCCTTTTCCCACGTGGGGAACACAGAGATGACCACTAGTATGGCCCGGTTCTGAAGCAGATTTTATTCGAGCTGTTTGGAATTCTACAATCCAGCTCTTATCAGCTGGTTGGCAGAATCACGGCTTGCCCAGGTCTGAGGCAGTGGAGGTAAATACATCATCAACGGCACTCCAGAGGGACGGGAAGTGGAAGGGAGGTGGAGGGTGGAAGGAGGAAGCCAAGCAGGCAGGGAGATGACCCAAAACTCGAGGAAGGTCAGCTGGAGGATGGCAGCACAGACATCTTCCCAGGAGGTTCAGCGAGGCCCTGAAGCCCAGAATGGGGCCAGTCTGAGGATCATCGACTCCCCATTTCTTTTTGGCAGCACCCCCCTCTTTCCCTCCCATCCCGCCTTATTTCCTGTTTGGTGGTAGCAAAAGCGTCTAATTCATCTTAGTTCTTTGCAACATGGAGACACAATTGGCAGCCGCAAGAAAGGCATCTTATAAAAAAGAGTTCTTTGCTGCCTCAACAAAAAGCTGCCGGCTTTGATGGGGGCAGAGGAACTCTCAGCTCTGAATGGAAAGAGAAAACTATGATCAGTAAATTGCGTAATCCGCAGGCAAAGTAACCAGTGCCTGCAGTGATCAATTCTTAATCGACCACGGAAGAGAACTTGGTTCACCTCCCCCTCTGTCCATGCCTCTGCCAACTCACCTCGGCAGCTTGGAAAAACAAAACAGAGTTCCAGCACGGTTCTGGAAAAAGTTGCCTCACCAACAACGGGTAGAAGTGTTTCTAAGTGCTTTGAGGGACGAAGAGTCGGACAGCACCCCGGAGGTGGCTAAAACATGTCCTATCCCCACCAGGTTTGCGTTTCTGGGGAATATTTAACAGGGAGCGTTTTAATGCTTCTCAGGATGTGGAAACTAAAGAACAAATATTGACCCAGGGGGCACACCGCTCTCCCGAAAGAGAGTAAAATGCATCTTTTATAAAATGAAAAGTTACTTGGCCCCAATATCCGCCAGTGCCTGCACGTGGGCGCCCAGAGGGCGGAGGGCCTCCTGGCACCCGGCCCGGCTCCACGCCTTCCCGCCGGGTCCCGGGAGCTCCAGCCTGGGCGGCCGGCCCGAGGCCACCCGGCTGCCCGGCGGCGCTGGCACGGGGCTGGGGCCCGGGCTCCCTGCCGCGGGGCGCCTGGCTCAGCTAGGCCACCCCGGCCGCAGCTCCCCGCGGCCCCGAGGGCGGCCCGGGCGGCGCGGGGTGAGTCAGGGACGTTGTGCAAGCGCCCGGCGCCGCCCCCTGTCCTTCACCCCGCGGTTACGAAAGCGCGACCCCGCGGGGGGCTATAAAGTGGCGGGCGGCCCCGCGGCGCTGGACCCCGCTCCCCGCGCGCCCGACGCCGGCCAGGCTTGCGCGTCCCGGGTGGTGAGCGGGGCCGGGCGGGCGCGGGCGCGGGACGGGGTCGGCCGGGCGTGTGCAGATGCGGGCGCGGACGGTGCCTGCCGGTGCGGGCAGGCCGAGGGCCGAGCGCCGCGGGCGGGCAAGGGGCGCGGCGGGTGCAGGAGGGGATGGGGAGGCGGAGGGCCGGGCGGAGGGGCGGGTGCGGGCGGACAGACGGAGGAGGACGCCGGCCGGCGCTCACGTGCGAGGTCCCCGCAGGGCCGACTCCGGGCGGATGGCGTGGACGTGGGCGCTCGTGCTGCTGGCGGCGCTGGGCGGCGGCCGCGCGGAGCGTGACTGCCGAGTGAGCGGCTTCCGCGTCAAGGAGAACTTCGACAAGGCGCGCGTAGGTATCGTCCGGCCGGGCGCGCGGCCCCCGCTCAGAGGCGGGCGCAAACCCTCCGGTCTCTCCCGCAGTTCTCAGGGACCTGGTACGCCATGGCCAAGAAGGACCCCGAGGGCCTCTTCCTGCAGGACAACATCATCACCGAGTTCTCCGTGGACGAGAACGGCCACATGAGCGCCAAAGCCAAGGGCCGAGTCCGTCTTTTGAAGTCAGTGCGTCGGGGCGGCCGCGCCGCGCAGCGCAGGGGCGGGTGGGGCGAGCGCGGTGGATGGAGGGGAAGCCGGTGCCGCCTGATCAGGACCCCTGGGCTTTTGCAGCAACTGGGATGTGTGCGCGGACATGGTGGGCACCTTCACTGACACCGAGGACTCTGCCAAGTTCAAGATGAAGTACTGGGGCGTGGCGTCTTTTCTGCAGAAAGGAAGTGAGTGTCAGCGCCCCGGTGGGACCGTCTTGGGGAACGGGGGCTGCAGCGCGCCAGCACCAGATTTCTCCAGACACCCTAGGCAAGAGTGGTCTGTGAGTGGCAGGAACCTCAGTGCTGCCCGAGGTTGCAAACACGGGATCCGAAGTCCTCGTCTCCTCTCTGTCACACATCCCCACCCCCAACCCACTCTCAAAAGGACCTCGGGGCTTGTCAAGTGACCTCCAGCCATTTTCCAGTCCAGCCCCTGCACCAAGGGCATGGCCTTAGCCTCGCTTACTCTTACCTCTCCAAACCGCTGCCCACACGGCCACTCCTGCGTCTCTGGGCTGAGCCCCTGAGCTGCTGGACTGCCTGCGCCCAGGAGAGCCTGGGAGACTCCCATCAGGGGTGTACTGAGACTGGGTGGGGCTCCTTCACTCTGGTGCTGATGTCAGCAGGCATGTGTTCTGAGTGGCAGGAACCTCTTTCCTTTCCCCAAGCCCTGAAACTGGCGTTGGGGGGCAACGGGGGGCGGGGGGGGGGGTGCTCTCAGAAGATCAAGAACACAAGCAGCTACTTGTTCTTTCTAGCCACCTCCCCCCCGCCCCCAATTTCTCCTGCATTTCCAGTCTGGGGTCTACATGGTACAAGGCAGGTAGAGAGCAGTGCAGGCTGGGGGACTTACCGCGGGGTTTTAAAGATGGACTGTTGGTCCTACACAGGGGGCCCAATATACAGAGGAATAAACTGAGGCCAAGAGAAGTAGTACTTTGCCCAAAGTCCTGCAACAGATCTGAGAGCCAGTGTCAGAAGCCAGTGGTTCCAGCTCCCGGGCCAAGGTCAGGTGGCCTGAACAGCTGGACCTCCTGATAAGGACAATGTTTGCAAATGATTGCGCTCTCCTGTGAGATAGGCCTGGAGGGTAATCAGGGGAGGGCAGGGGTGGCCTTTATGTCGCAGGTCTACACATGGGACCCACTGACTTCTTCTAAAGTTGTGTGGTAGAGGAAACCACATTCTTTATCAAATTGCCTTTTAGTAGTGAATTACACCATACAGATGGAGTTGCTTTCTACAGAAGGAAAAAAGCTTTTATCCTTAGAAGTAATGAGAACGACTTCAGATAATGCACAGAACTTCCTGAAGTGAGCTGTCTAGCATACAAACGTTCCTTGCTGATGATGGCTTACAAAAATCAGCGCGCACGAGTAGGAGACAGGAGTTTTCAGAAAGGGCCAACACATGATGCTCCTGAAGGCGTCTTGTGACACACGCCTTAGGGGACTAGGATTCTCTGGGTCCTGCTCTTGGGGAGGGTGGGAGGGAACCTAATGAGCAGGTAGGGGTCTGCCCTGCCAAACCCGGTAAGTTCTGCTTTGACCTCTTACGGATTTAAATCCTATCTAGGGTGTCGTTTGGAGTGGGGGGGAATATCGACAACTTGAGAGTCGTCCCTGTGGGTAGTGTGATAACTACGATACACTCCGTCGAAGGATAAGTTCCTTCAGGAAGGAAGCTGTGTGGTGGGGTGGTTAAGCATACAGGGCTGAGGTTAGGCTTTCTGAGTTTGACTCTGACCCCAACTCTCTACTTGGGCCTTGGGAGTGCTCTGCATCTTCTCTGTGCCTCAGTTTCCCCCTGTGCAAAAGGAGGTGGTCACAGTGTCTGCCTCCAGGAGCTGTGCTGTGAGGATGAAGTGAGTGAACGTGCGGAAGGCGCTAGAACCATGTTTGGGCTCTGGCAGCATTTGATAGTGTTGCCAGCTAGTTATGAAGTAAGAGCTTTATTTTCTGGGTCTGGTTCAAGTGTCTTATTTTACAAGTAAAACACTCAGGGTCACAGTAGAGAAGTCAGAGTCCTCGGAACACAGCTAATTTGTACCCAAGAGACGTCAAAGGGCATGAATTATCTCTTCATTTTCCAAGTATCCCACAAACTATCGTCTGGTGCTTCTAACTTCCTGTGTTTTTTATGTTTATTATGAATTTATTTTTTGTTATACAAACTCTGCTTTTACTTCTCATGCTGATTCCTCTCCTTGACTTTGGTCTGCCCTTGAGCACTGATTTGGTCAAGACATCTGAGAGACTCAGAGACTGGCCTGCCCTCTGGCCTCTTCCCTTCCCCATATACTGCGCCTCCACAGGATTAGACAGATGTTTACAAGGAGGCGCCTTATGCAGAGAAAATAACTCGGAAGAAAATGCTCCTTAGACTTGCTGTCAAATCATGTGAAAACTGGTGCATCCTGATGGCTCAGTGGATAAGGCCACTGGATGAGTCCAGGGATCCAGGTTTGAGACCCCCTGGAGAATAACCAAGAGGAACACAGCTAAATAAATAAATGCTTCTTCCTCCTCTCTTCCTGCCTGCCTACTCAACCTCATCCCTGCCTGCACCTTTCTTTTAAGAAGAAATTATACGGAAATTAACATCTTAGAGTTGGGGCATTAATTTCAGTGTTTGTAGACTCGGATAGGACTACTGGCCCAGCCCAGAGCTGAGACTCTGCCAGAGGTGGCCAGAACAGGAATTAGGGGGCTGCCTTACACCCTCTATTGCTGGGGACCCAGGTGCCTCTGTGTGCTTCAGAATGGAGAAAGACACGGGGTGCAGGTATCCTCACTCGTCCACCGCGTGGGCATGAGATGGAGGCACGAAGGCTTGTTTCCTGTCCCCTCTGCCCCCAATTTACTTGTTGCCGGGCGCCATATGGGGTGCAGGTGGGTCATGTGGGCACTGGAGTCAGACAGGCCCAGTTCTGCCCGGCTCTGTGGGATCCTGGGTGCAGGATGTGGTTCCTTGGCCTCAGTTTCCTCCTCTGTAAAATAATCGGTGACACTGTGCAGTTCAGGGTCCACAGAGGCATAATGAGAAAACATGAAATTGGTAACAGTGTGGCCGGCACATGACAAAGTCTCAGAAAGTCCCAGTTGTGGGTAGATGTCAAGGAGACAGTTAAACCAAGCAGAGATGGGGCACTTTTTTCCAAACAAGATATTTGGAGGGACGTGAGTACACTATGCCTCCCTGGCAGAGTCCTCACCGTACTGCATGATTCCCATC
Source organism: Solenodon paradoxus (assembly GCA_004363575.1). Taxonomy (NCBI): domain Eukaryota; kingdom Metazoa; phylum Chordata; class Mammalia; order Eulipotyphla; family Solenodontidae; genus Solenodon; species Solenodon paradoxus. Next base: position 65,579 of record RJWH01003218.1, on the reverse strand, counting down.
CTGCCTTTCTTGACAGTTTTACTGTCTTCACTAACATGTCTTCATGGTTTGCACCCCAGCTTTGAGAATAAATGCAATGGAAATTCATCGAGCTTTCAGTTCTGCCCCACTCAGGGGCGTTCTGAAGAGGACGAGGCTGGGGTGGCATGTCTGCTAGTTTACCCCTTTGCCAGCACAGAGGCAAATACTCCACCAGTGCTGGGGTGGAGCAGAGGCAGGATCACTGGCCCGAGAGGGCTGGGAGGCCGGAGGCAGCGTGGTTACCGAGGTGATGGGGACTGGCTGGTGTAGACCACCACCAAAGGTCTGTCCTCATATCGGGGGAACCCAAGTTGGTGGCCATCGGTCATTAGCCCGAAGGCCCAGACAGCTCTCCTTTGAGGGCAGATGGCGAAGACGACAGCAGAAAGACTATTCTATGGCTTGGGTGGGCCATGCTCTCCTTTGCCCTTGGGAAGATGGTGTCGCATTTATCAAGGTGAGAGAGTCATGAAGTGAATGAGGTCCCCTCCACTCTAGGAATTTCTTTCTCTAAAGGAGAACAGGATCTTTTCTGTTTCCCGATTTTATAAAAGCTCTCTGAATTCCCTGTGGTCTCCTGCTTCCTAACCAAAGGAAACCCATTTCCAGAAGCGTCTCGGGCCTGGCAGAGCTTCCCCGGCATCTGGGCGGGGAGGCAGGGGCGCGGACGCCGTGGCTTTGTGGTTTGCAGACGATGACCACTGGATCATCGACACGGACTACGACACATACGCGGTGCAGTACTCCTGCCGCCTCCAGAACCTGGACGGCACCTGTGCGGACAGCTACTCCTTCGTGTTCGCCCGCGACCCCCACGGCCTGCCCCCTGCGGCGCAGAGGATCGTGCGGCAGAGGCAGGAGGAGCTGTGCCTGGCCAGGCAGTACCGGCTGATCCAGCACAACGGTGCGTGGGCAGGGGCCAGGCTGCTGCCGGCCCCATGCGGGGTCGGGGCAGTTAGCTGGGGCCCCGTGGACACTGAGATGGGTCACAGGACACAAGAGGAAACAGTCAGGCCCCCCTGACCCAAGTTGTGGGCCTCCTTGACCACAGGGCTCTTCTGCCTTACCAGGGGCTGATGCAAAGGCCTTTCTCCAAAACCCTGAGCTTTTAATGAAGTGCCACAGCAGGGGCCTCCGCGCCTCTTCTCCTGCTACTTCCACCTCTGTGGCCACGGGATTTTGCCCCCGGTTACACTCTGCCCACAAAACCATCTTGACCCAATTAATATTGTTTGGGGACTGAGTGTCCCTAGCCAAGGACTGGGCAGCAAATGTGGCCACTGGTGTGAAAACCTTGAGACACACATCCCTGAGCAACTTTGAAAGAAAACAGCCTCAGCCAACACTCTTTCTAATATGGAACCAGTTGACCATTGCATTGGCCTGTTTTTCTCTCCTGCATTTTGTTGGTGAGTCCCAAGAGTGACCACTGGATCTTGTACCCTTTTCTGATCTTAATGTAAAAGCCAGGAATATTCTGGTGATAAAGGCAGGCTGTTTGAATTCATGCTCACTCCACAGGAAACTGGGTTGTAACATTCCAGTAGGGTACTGTTAGAATGCAGGTAACAGGGAGGGAAAGGGAACTTCCCAGTGGGTGGTCTAACAAGCTGACCCCCACCCCCCACCCCCGCCACCCCCCAGCAAACAGAGACAGTTTGCTGCTGCCTGGAGCAGACGGTCAGAGCAGGCATAGAGCTCCCTGGAGCCAGGCGCCAGCCAGGCCCGATCCCTGAAGGGTCTGGATGAGCCTTTGGGGACACTTCATGAATAGCTTCTCTTCTTACTCCCCTTCTGCAACTGAGACAGCAGACGCCAAGAAGGATTATGAAAGTTGCCCAAGATCTTCAATAGTTAGTCAGATGTAAACAGGTTTTTTTTATGACATGAAGTTCCTAGCGGCCCCTGTGGTCATGGGACACAGAACACGGTGACCGTTCTCTAAATAACCGCTCAGAGTGGCTGAGAGCAGTACCACCTGGCCGTGCAAATGGAGCGTAAGCCCCCCAACTCGCTGACAGGCAGGGAGCAAACTGACACAAATGAAAGAACGCTGTTCCCTCCAGGGGCTTCTCTCTCAACCCTGTGCTGCCGGAGAGATGGCAAGGAGTTTCAGAAACCATCTTGAATGCATGTTCATGAATTAGCCACATCTAGCTGTCACTTTACAGGAAAAATGTGCATAAAACCAAGCCCAGAGGCCATTGTGCTGTTGCACTCTGGTTCCATCTTTCTGCGATTAATGGCTTTATTTTCTCTGCAGGCTACTGCAGCGGCAAATCAGAAAGAAACCTTTTGTGACCGCAGTGAGGGTGCCGGCGGATTTGGAAACCTTCCCACTAACTCACAGCCTGCAGCTCTATTTATCTTCATTTCGTTCGGCCCTCCGTCCCGCCTCCCCTCAGCAGGCACAGAGCCCTCCGTCCGTGTAGGTGGGGTCGGTGAATCTGTTTGCCCTCAAGCGTGTGTCTTTGCTGGAGTTTGCTAGAGAACCAGGTGGTCTTAAGAGTCCAGACTTCGGTTTATTAAACTGTCATCACCTGTGTCCTATGATTCGTTGTTTTGCTGGTGTGGTTTTTTTATGTTAACATTTGTGTCCAACGGAGCCTGGGGAGGGTGCCCTCTTACATCCCAGGAGGCAGCGTCCCGCCCAACCTTTGACCCCTTCTTCTGCCCAATCTCCATTATGAGTAATTGTGGCTTCTCCCAAGTTCTCCAAAGTCGGCCCTAAGCCGTGGGGCAGCAGGACGGCTGGTCACCGCCGCTGGACTGAGAAGCTGAGAGGCCTGGGTCTGGGTAAGCGCTAGAAGTCCTTGCTTCTAGCACTGAACTCACTTATTTCAGTGCGGATGGTAACAAGGGCAAGGCGGCCTCTGGCTTCCTGGGGCGAGTTAGAAGCCGGGTCTGGAGGAAGGTCCAGGCACCCCTACCTGGAGTGTGCAGGACACAGGGTAGGAGGGGGACGGGCCAGTAGCTGGGCGTCAGTGACGTTTGTGACCACTAGCAGAGAGCAAAGCTGTCTGCCTCCGTTTCCCAGGAGTTTCCAGAGCCTCTGTTTCCCATCTTGGAAAGGAGTTAGGCTTTGGTACCAGAGAGTCTTGCTTTTAAGTCAAAACTCAGGTCAGAATACACTGGATGTGTGATTTTGGGTTATGGGCATGGCTTCTTTTCATCTCACTTGTGACACGTGGAAAAGCAGGCCCTGCCTGAGACGCTGTGAGGGTTCCGTTAGAGGCCCGAGATGCCCAGCAAACACCGCCAGGCTGGCCTTACGCCACATGGAGGAGGCAGGGAGGCTCCCCGGAGTCTGCAGAGGCCTCTGCCTGGCGCCGGCACAGCACGGGCCCGTGGGAGCCCCCTGGTCCCCACCCCGATGTGCTCTGTTCTTCCACCAGAGAGGAAGGACACAGGTGAGCACGTGCGGGAGGCGCTGCCCGTTGTCACACGGATGGGGTCAGAGTCTGGCTGTCCAGCTTCGGTTCGGCAGCCCCACAGACCCACCTCAAGAGACAGCTCTCACTGAGCAGATCTGTTAACTGAAGAGCAACAAAAGGCCCCTGCTGTCCTCTGTTCCCCAGCTTGGATCACCGTAAGTTTACTTCGGAAGAACATTCAAGAAGCTCCACGAGCAGTGGCGGCCACCGGCGTCGACCCGCTGGGCAGTGAAGGCGTCTGGAGCCCAGCTGGGCAGTGAAGGCGTCTGGAGGGCCTGCTGTGTGTCGGCCCCGAGATACCGCAGGTTCCAGCCTTCGTGCCTGCTCCCAAGTGATGCCGTGTCCCTGGGGTCTCTTTGGCTTTTCTTCTCTTCTTTCTCGGGGACATTTCATAAAACCAAAGACCGCAAGCTATCAGGTGACACCCGCCGTTGTATCTTCAGGCCCCAGCTCCACACCCCGGAGCCCAGCGCCTGCTGTCTATTTGGGCCCCACTGGGGTGTCAGACTTACGTGCATCCAATGAAACCTTTGGCTCTCTGCGCCCCATTCCTCCCCCGGTCTCCCCCGTGTGTTTTGCCTGCTCTACCATCCATCTAATGTCAGCTTAGAAGTCTAGGAGTCACCTTTGAATTCTCTTCCTCTCACTTGCTACATCCTACCCACCAATAAATCTTACTCCAGTTCCCCAAGGCCGTTTCTCACAACCCCGCTTTGATGCTGACGCCACCCTCCCATTTCCCTTCTCGGCTGGTCACCACCTGACGGACCTCCTTTTTCTCTGGATCCTCAGAGTCCATTCCCTGCACAGCAGCTGTAGTAATATTTTACGCCACAGGTCCTATCGGTCCCCGGTTCCAAACATCCTGGGCTGCACACAGAACCCAGAATAAACCCCTGTGGTGGCCTCCTGGGCGCAACAGACCAGCCCTCGAGCGTCCCTGTTTTAAAGGCTCCCTGCATTCCAGACCATGTCTGCTGCAGAGGACTCTGCCAATATTTACTTTTGGTTTGCTTTTCTTACACCATCTTTTGGTTCTGCAAGCATAGCAGCTTCTCAGCACCAGCGTTCTCTGTCTGCAAGGCCCCCTTCCCCTGAACACACATGGCTGGTTCTTTCTGGTGTTGGTTTCTTGGGGCCCAAATATCACCCACCAGAAAGGTCTTCTTCACCCCCTTCCCACACCCTCGAACTGACCATGATTGTCCTGCTTTCTTCATCGTGCTACCTCGGTGAGGCTAGAGTGCTATGGACTTTGAGTGTCTCTTCCCAGCTGGAAGACGAGAAGCTCCTTGAGGGCAGGGCCAGGCTGTCTGGCTCAGCACTGCAGTCCCGGCGCTGAAACTACTGGACACAGCACGTCCAGCTGAAATGGCATCAGACAAACGGCCCCCTGAAGAGAACCCCTGCTGCTCTCATGTCCAAACAGTGCTGTGTCGCCTCTGATTTCATGACACTTTCTCCTCAGGGAGTTGAGAGCATTTCTTTAACATGAAAAAGAAGTGTCACCTTTCATTGTTCCTTGAAAATTCCTCAAGTGTTCCTGACATTCATGAATGTCCTGGAGGCCTCGCCATTCCAGGGGGTTCCCAGAGCGACCGTGAGTCTTCAGAGGAGAAATCCGGATCCCAGGACTCACTCCGCAAACCGGCCAGGGGTGGTTTTACAGGTGGGAGACGGGATTGCTGAAGTTATAAACCAAGATACGTTAGACTCAGTTCCAGCACACACGCCCTGAAGAAGTTCCTGTTTAAAGGAACTCGCCATCGGTCCTCTTACAGAGAATAGAATGGTTATGCTGAATGGTGACCCTTAATCTCCTGGGCCCGTCACGCGTCCCCACACGTCACTGCTCTCAACGCGGGGCGCACTGGGCCCGGGGTCCTGGAAACGAATCTCTTTGCAAACACGCCCTGGCCTGCCAGAGAGCGAGCGACTGCCTGCAGAGGAAAGCGCACTAGTTGGAAATGACAGACAAGTCGTTTCTTCTGACAGATGTGTCTGTAAACATGGCTCCCGGTTCCGGAAACAAGAAGCAGTGAAAGACCTTCCTCCACTCGTTCCGAAACAGTGACATGTTGTAGAGGATGGGGTTGAGGGCCGAGTTGGCAAAGGTGAAGGCCACCACCCAGAAGAAGAGGGACGGCCAGATGACCAGCTCTTGCTGGAAGTTCTGGATCAGGATGAGCAGGATGGTGATGATGATGGGGCTCCACATGACGAAGAAGGACAGCATGAGCAGGAAGAGGGTGCGGAAGAGCCGGACGTCCTGCTGGGACACGCGCAGCTGGTGGCTCTCGGAGTAAGCCAAGCTCACCGTGAGCCTTCTCCTGGACGCCTTCGTGATCTGCAGAGAACAAGCAGAGCAGAGCCACAGCTGAGGGTGGGGCATCAGGGCGAGTTATGAGGGCAGGTGAAGGGGCCCAGGAGGTGGAAGCTGCCACCCGCTCCCTACCGGCTTCGAAACATGTCAGGGTCCTTCTCGGAGCCCTGCCACACTGCCGGGGCCGGAGAGAGACATGGGGCGTCCACCGGCCTCCTGAGAAATGAGGCAGAAAATCGTCCGAGCGGTAAGAGGAGTTGGTGAAGGGAAGTGAGCGCCTGGAGGGGATGGGCTAGACCACGCACAAGACGTGGTCTGAACATGTCCCGCAAATGCATGGTGAAGCCCCTCCCGAGGCGGCAGTGGCAGAGGTGGGCCCGGGAGGTGGCGAGGTTGGAGGTGGAGCCCTCACAGATAGAATCAGTGCCCTTCTGGATGAGA